>LGRX02012084.1:0-14132 GCA_001247695.2 Cymbomonas tetramitiformis
CCCTTCCGATGACGACAGCAGTACTGATGACGAAGATCACAGTCACGAAGACTCCGCAAGTGATGCGGCAGTAGGGAGCGGCAGACAGAGTAGCCAAGATCAAGATGGCGCGCTCCGGAAACGTTCTTGGACGGATGCAATTGGCGACACAGTGCAATGGTTCGATATCGATGGGTCACCAAGCTGAAGGATGACGAGGAGTAGGTTAGTGCAACTAAGCAGTAGAGGAATAAACTGTCCGCATCAATAGTAGTGAGTGCGCTAGGGAAGGGCGTGGCGCAGCCCCCTAGATGTAAGCAACTTTTGAAATATATTTTACTGCCTGCATTCGGATACCAGCAATCCTATAGTCCTCGTTGCGGTGTTTCCGTAGGTATGCAGCGGGTACGGATGCTTCTCTGCCGTCATGAACTCTGGCAACTGATATCGTTAGCCCCAGGCCCACGTCAACGCATAAAGAAAGTGTACTGCTGGGCACATCACAAGCGCTCGATCTGGAGCTTGAGCAGTATGTTAGAGCAGCAGCTGTGGGAAGTGATACCTGAACACGCGAGTTGCGTGCTATTGCCTGGTATATTATGCAGGAATTCATGCACGCGTTGTTGTGCGGCGGGGTTGTTAAGAAGTTCGCGTACATGCTTCGGAACAAGCTTGAGAAGGACCGTAAACCGATGGCAGAAGAAGGCAGCGAGCCAGGCCGGTGGACCATGGAGGATTATAACGCTTGCATGACAACTTTTCGCGGGCACAGGCCATGTTGAGTTATTCGTAGAATAGAGGCAACTAGTACCATTCAAACAATGTTGTAACAAATAATGCCTTGTTTAATTAAAGTGACTGATTTAGCGATGCGCGCTCGTTGCAGGATCCTGAGGGGTGATGTGTTTGCTGTGCTGTGCACCTGCCGAGGGGACGGCTGCGATGTGGGGATAGCTCCCCGGACACGCGCCGGAACCTAAGCGGTGATGTGTTTGTTGTGCTGTGCACCTGCCGAGGGGACGGCTGCGATGTGGGGACAGCTCCCCGGACACGCGCCGGAACCTAAGCGGTGATGTGTTTGCTGTGCTGTGCACCTGCCGAGGGGACGGCTGCGATGTGGGGACAGCTCCCCGGACACGCGCCGGAACCTAAGCGGTGATGTGTTTGTTGTGCTGTGCACCTGCCGAGGGGACGGCTGCGATGTGGGGACAGCTCCCCGGACACGCGCCGGAACCTAAGCGGTGATGTGTTTGCTGTGCTGTGCCCACATGCGTACAGGTACCACCTTGGAGGTCCTGCTTTCCGTCGGCGGACCAGGTGTCATATTGCGACGAACGCAGCCGGGGGCGTGACGAACGACCTTTTTCATATCACTTCATTACGAACGACCTTTTGGACAAGTATATGTTTTCTGGCAGAGGTGCAGCGTGGCAGCGGGAAGCAGGAGATGGCAGGCGGGATCTGGTGGCTGCTGTGAAGGAGATGAGGGATGGCATAGCCCTGGCCATCTTTGATATGCAAATTAGGGAGTACACCCAGCTTCAAACCTGGGCCGCGTCCTGCAAAGCTGCCATGGCCAAGTGGCAGGTGGCGAAGGCAGCGGCCATAGCTAGCAGCGGGGATGACTCATGCCGCATTGCTAAAAGCATTACACTGCAGCAGCAGGCTTCACGGGACTTCACCGAATTCTTGTCGACATTGCAGCGTCACTGGCGCAAGGCAAAAATGGCCTTCGAGGACATCGCAACTAAACCGACGGACGTACCGACTGGCGCCTACATTGCAGAAGAGCCTCACCAGCGGATTGCTACGCGCTTGAAGGCGTGGGAGGATGGCGCAGCGGCTGCGATACGCCTGGCCAAGGATGCGCGACAGCCACTCGCGGTCAATGATGACTACTACCGGACCATCTTCGATTTCAGTGACTACGTGAAAGTGTCTGGACTTTTCACGGACCAGGTCGGCACTGCGAGAAACCCAGTGATAACGACGCCGCATCCCCGTTACCAGGTCACGTGCGACTGGTCGAAAATCAAGCAGGACGCCCCTACTGGCCAGCACGCTGCGTGCCAGATGCAGTCGGTGCAACTGTATTTCCAGAGGACCATGCGAGAGGGCGTCGACGCCGTCCTTCACCACCGCGGTCGGACTGCAGCTGGCTATGAATATTACGAGAAGCCTGCTGCTTTGGGACGGTGTCCGGACAGCCCGGACCAGATCGACCACCTCGACATCGCGCCCTTTGCTATCGAGACTGGTCTTGGCGCGGCCTGGAACCTCGGTGCTGAGGCCATCCACACTTTCTCGGCCCTCCTTTGCCTGGACGACCAGGCCTGTACGGAGGTGTGTCCAGACACCCGGCTGCCTCAGATCTGGAACGATGGCAACATGCGGTTGCCAGACGCGTGTCAAGGCTACCCCACGAGCCACCCTTTTGAGCGGGTTCGGCATGGTGGTGGTCCGGGGTGGGTGACGATGTGGCCGGCCACCCACGTCGCCCACCGTGGAATAAGCCCAGGCAGGACGGATGACTGGGCCGGCTTCCCAAACCAGCGGTCGCTCACCATCTGCCTGTACGGGGCGGTGTCGGTGTTACCTAACGCGACCATTGACCTGGAGAACCATATTCATCCGATGCCCCACGCCCTGCGAGTCATGTATGGTCTCCCCACGCGGCTGGTGTGCGTTGCGTGCAAGGCGGACATCCGATTCCGGGGGTGCTACGACAGCCTGCCTGAGGTGTACGCGTGTAAGCATTGCGTGCAGCCCATCGAGGGCTCAGACCTCTCCCAGCTCGGACACGTCATGTGCGCTGCGTGCTATGCATTCCGGTTGGCGGGCCAAATGCAGCCACCTCTCCTGGTGCATCAGGTGCACCCAGAGCACCCCGCGACCCTAGCCTGTTTCGAGCCGTTGTCGGCAGCGGAGGCGCGGGCACGGGCCGTGGTGGACTTTGCGGACGTGGCCATGGCGTGCAGAATGCTGGACGGAGCTTTTGGGCGCAAGGCGGACCTCCCCGGAGATAAGCGTTCGGAGCTGGCACGGTGGACAGGATGGGGCCTTACGGGCCCTGCAGCTCGTCCGCACAGCACCGGCGTCGACAATCGTGCCACTGTCGTGCAGGAGTCCTGTGTTGATGGTTTTCACGAGCATCCCCTCTTCAAGGCAGCAGGTGCCCGTTGCCGAACGGCGCAGTCCGTCATCAAAGCTGTCACGGTGGCCGCCAGACGAGGAGGCCAGACGGAGGAGCCGGCGCAGCGCAAGCAGCCATCCGGCCCGACTGCCGCACCCCCCTCCAACCCGGCGGACCCTCGGAAAAAACGCAAGCGCGGGGGAAGGTCGCAGGCAAAGAGGCAGCAGGAAGATGAGAGGAAGTTTTATTGGCTTCAAGATAAATGCCTTAGGAGCCCGTTCCGCCCATTGTTTGATGCGGATGGCTTCCTTTGCAAACACTTGGAACAGGCCATAGCGCGCCCCACTAAGGAATTCGCGCTGCAGGTCGCCGCCGCACTCACCCATAACTGGAACCCTGGCAAGCCCGCATTTCCGTGCCGATGTACATGCGTCTTCGAGCAAGGCGTCCAGCAGTGGTCAGACGGGGCATGGTGTGGATCGACCCTCGGCATGTGCGCGGCGGTCCCGTGTGTGGATGGTGCAAAGTCAGCACCGACGGCTGCGCCAGGGGCGGAAGGTGCACCCTCTGAGGAGGCTGGCATGCAGACGCAGCCCACTGCAGGTGAATGCGCCGAAGAGACTGACCTCCCGGACGTGACCGCGCTACCGGAGGGGGCTGGCAGTCCGAGCCTGCCGGCACAGCGGACGGAGGGACAACGCGCTGTGGGACCAGACGCTGCGAACCTACCTGAGGTGTGCAGCGAGCACAGTCACGGCATGAGCACAGTTAGACATACCGAGCATGGCAACATGGTTGCCGTTGTCCGCAAGGCCAATGTGGATGGCAAGGATATTCCCGTGATATTGTCGTATGCCACGGACACCCTAGCTACGGAGGCCAAGATCTTGAGCACGCTCATGGAGACCCAGGACGGCGGCTACCTATCGACGCACCAGCCACCAACGTGGCAGACGCAGCTCAGCGGGGTCCAGGCGGTGGAGTGGGTTGGCGACCGGGGATTTGAGTCGTTGCAGGCGGTGCGGGAGTTCGTTGCCAAGGCTGGTTTCGTTCTGGTAGATGTCCCCGCGGATGGGGATTGCTGGATGTGGGCCGTGGCAGCCGAGCTGGGAACCACGGACAGCAACTGGGTGAAGTTCCAGCACGATGGAATGGTGCTATGTAATGCGCGCCTCCGGGAAAATCTGGTGCGGTTATACGATGAAGTTCAAAACGGGGAGTTCAAGGATACGGATACGCAGAAGTTCAACTGGGAACTGTCGCTGGAAGCGCGCGCACTACTGAGTAAGGCGCACTGCTATGGCACCGAAGAGGGCTTGCTTCTGTTAGCGGCCAGCGTCCAACGCTGCATCCAGGTGTACCGGATCCATCCGCCAGAAGATGAGTGGGTGCTTCGTCTAGATACTGATCAATATCCCTATGAGCCGGATACCCCTCAGACCAGGCAGTTCCCCCCGTTCACGATGCAACTCTTCGGCCCGCCGAGTGGGGCTACGCTAGCCTCATCGCAGCCCATCAGGGTATTGCACCTTATGTCATCGGGGAGCTATCCGGGGCACTTCATGCGCATCACGACTAAGGCGCAGCTGGCGCGTGAAGACGCAGCAGTACAAGAGATGGCGGACAAGAGAGCGCGTCGATCAGGGCCAAGTAAGCCTCCCTCCCCTCTGTCGTCTTGCCACGGGCTTTCCTGACGCGGGCCGTTGCTTGCGCTTTGGCATTGGTTGCGATTTACGGTGTTGTTGGTGGCTGCACGCTGGCCCTGTGTAAGATGTTAGCAGAACTGATGTCCGGTGGGCGTGTTCGTTGTGCCGCAGAAGCAAAGAAGCAAGTGAAGAAGAAATCCAACGCAAGCGAGCCAAATTCGTAGAGGATTCTAATGTAGAATGCATATGCACCTAGAAAGCATGATGAACGCGCTGCCTTCGTGCAGTTGGCTACAAACAGTCTTTTGTATATAAGTTGTAAAATATTCGCTCATTTCCGTCCTTCCGTAGCTCGTTCGTTGGAGTTAAATTCCCTTTGATTTCCTGGACCTACTGCCCCCCACATACAACAGGGATGCCATGTTTGCTGTGCTGTGCGCTTGCCGAGGGGACGGCTGCGATGTGCTGACAGCTCCCCGGGCGCGCGCCTGAGCCTTGTTAGGCGTTTGCTCATGTATGCGGTGTGTCACGTTTGTTTGTTTGCCATGTTCGTTGGAGTTCAATGCCCTTTTCACCCATGACCTTATCCTCCCACCCCCTCAGGCGAACGCCGGAAAGAAGACCCGGAATCGCGGACCAGGCGAGGCGTATGACGCGGAGACCAGCATAATGGCGGTTCCCCCGGGGTTCGATGTGGGTGCTGGACTCATTGTGGACAACAAGAAGGATATCAAGCACGACCCGCAGGCAATGCACAGGTTGAATCTTTGTGTGCAAAACATGGTTGACAGATACAAGGAGAGCGAGCGGCCGTTAACGCACCCGCAGGCACATAAGATCGCACGAGATCGCCTAAGGAATCGTCGTGCCACCATTCCCAAGCGAAAGGGCATGAGCATGGAGGCGTTCCAACGTATGGACATGGAGGCCTGCATCAAGTTCAACCGCCACACCCGGGCAAAGAACCTCCCCAGCCTGGTAATACCGCTTACGCATGGCGAGGTGACTGGGTTACGCGATATGCCCATCGTGCAGGAGCAGGCGAGCATTCCGATCCACCCGGAGCAGCCCACTGCAGTTCAACGCGCCACGATTTCACCCGAACAGCCTGACCTCCCGGACGTGGCCGCTGATGCACCGGAGCGGGCTGGCAGTCCGAGGCTGCCGGCGCAGCAGCCAGCGGTACAAACGGCTGAGGGACCAGACGTTGTGAACATGGCGGAGTGGGACGCCATCAGCGATCAGCTCGACGAGATCGGCCAGATGCAGCAAGCGACAACAAAGGCGCACGCGAGGATGCATCTGGGACTGGCTGAATGTGTAGCTACCGAGCAGATCCATACAGTGTGTTTGAGGGCTTCCAAGGGCCTGGAGGTAGAGGCATGTACTTTGGTGGGTACGCTACGGAAGTGAATGTGCCGGGCATCACGAATGAGGACGGCACTCCAACTGACCTGTACGCTGATAACGCCCGGTTGATGATCGACAAGGAGAAGCACGGGGAACTCGTGGCAAAGATAGAAGCTGGTATCGAGACACCACGGAATACGGGAAGGCATGGCCGTGGTGCCCTGGAGCGCGTGCCCTATTTTGACCCAATGCGGGCAGTCGCTCACCCGTTTGGTCACTGTGTGTTGTACGGAGTCGTGAAAAGGTTCTTGAAGCTGCTGCTCGGCAAGCTCTCCAACAATACGCATCCGGAGTTGGTGTTGCCAGCCAAGATTACGACGGAGATGACCAGCCGCGCAGCGCGCATCCAACCCCCCCATGATGTCATCCGACCATACCATGATGTGGTTAAGTACTTTGGTGAGGCGACAGCCCGACCCACGGTCACCCCCGACTTGTTATGTGAAACGCCTCGGAGTCCAGTGACGCCAGGGTGGCCAATGGGCTGATCCCTGGTGGTTTGTGGGGTGTAAATGTTGCTGGGACACGGGGTAAATACGGAGGTGACGGCTGCGATGTGGGGACAGCTCCCTGGATGGACACGCGCCTGAACCTTAGGGATGTAAGGTTTGTTGTGCCCTGCAGTTGTCGAGGGGACGGTTGATGGGTGATGGTGACATGCGGCATCCACAGGCATGTATACCATGGAGGACTTTTTGAATTTCGTGGTGTACTACAGCCCTTTGGTTTTTGGCAAGTTGCTGGTGTCATGGAACATGAATATGGAGGATGCTTGGCATCACCTACGGCGGGCGGTGTTGCATTATGCGCGAGGAACCAGCACCGTCGATGGTACCAGACCGATGCTTGAACCGGCATCGGATGCACAACTTGCACAGGCACGACGGGATGCAAAGGAGCATTTATGGGCGCATGCAAAGATCATGCAATTGAGGGCGCCAACAAAGATGTTGACATTCAACATGCGGCTGGCGGTGGTGCATCTCTTCCGGCAAGAGCAGTTCTTAGGGGTGGTGGGAGCGGCAATGGAGATGTGGGTGGAGCGGGCCATTCAACGCGTTAAAGGTATTGTAAAAGAGGGGCGGATCAAGAACAGACCGGTTGAGGCCATTGTGAATGCGATGTGCGAGAAGTTGGCCCTGGAGGAATACGCCTTCACGCACCCAGGCACGCGTGACTTGCACACGCTGGCCGAGAGGTGCTTTACACCTGCGGCGGGTCCTACAGGACCGTTGGGCGGTGTGCTGAGGGACCCGGATGCAGATGCCGCCACCGCTCCCTGCTATTTCCTGGGTAGTGGCAGGCGGTTGTCCCCCAACGCACCCTGCCTCAACCGCATCCAGCCTCAGCTGCAGGCAATGCTGACTCCGCAGCAGGACGCGGGGCAGCCCGGCAGTGAACTCACGGTGTACTTGCGGATGTCCCTGAACACGGAGGTGTTCACATCCTCACAGTACACCAGAGCTGAGAAACGGGTATCCTACTACGTTTCTATCTGCGATGTGGGTTTGAGGGATCTACCAAGTGGAATATGGCTGCCTCCGGGGCGCCAGTATGCCAAGGTTCTGGCATATTACCTGGTGTCAGAGCCCGGAAGCAGGCGCGTGCTGTGCCGCTTGGCCCGGCTCGAGGCATACAAGGAGGTGGAGGATGCTTATCTGCTGAAGCATGGAATCACGGTAGTCGACAAGACAGACCCGGTGGAGCTACTGCTACCCTGTGCATACATCGGGACAAAGGCAATATTCTTCGAGCCAACCAAAGATGATGCGCACTACCAAGTTGTGCACCTGGTGCGCGAGATCCGCACAGGCATGTACTAAAGCGGCGGCCGGCTGAGGTGCGACCGCCGCGAACAACACAAACATACACAACGGTGAGGCCCGTTATGGTCCCAATGCGTCGGTCGAATGCATACATGCAGTACCGTTTCGATTTATGGGCCACGTGTTTAGCAATCTTTCCTGAACTTGTGCTGGCATGGTGGATGGTTCGATGCAGGCGCCAACGCTGTATCCTCCTGGGCGATACCGAGTGGCTTTCTTGGCCTATATTGGATGGAGAAGAGCAACGAGACAACCAGAGATCCGGCCGCCATACATCGTCATATCGTGCCCACCCTATGCACTTTATTTGTGCACACGCGCAGACCATCTGTTGCTCGGCTAGATAGAACACGGTATCCAGTTGCTCTGACACCATCTACAGTATGGTGAATCGTCTACGTACGTACGCTTGTAAGCTTTATTTATTGTTCCACTTGCTTGCATACATGTGTAGATTTAGGGTTTAGGGCTTCCTTTCTGCACCAATCCCGTGCCTGCATTTCGTATCCTCCTTACCGACACGTGTGCAAATCCTTAGCCTCAAAGCCAATCACATTCGAGCATATGTCATTTTGCTTAAGTGTCATAGGGTGGGGGATGTGACATCTGTCATTTTGCTTAAGTGTCATAGGGTGGGGGATGTGACATCTGTCATTTTGCTTAAGTGTCATAGGGTGGGGATTGACATCGTTTTGCTAAGTGTCATAGAATTGGGGTGTGTGTCATCTCATTTGCTTAAGTGTCATAGGGTGGGGGATGTGTGTCATCGGTCATTTTGCTTAAGTGTCATAGGGTAGGGGATGTGACATCTGTCATTTTTCTTAAGTGCCATAGGGTGGGGTGTGTGTCATCGGTCATTTTGCTTAAGTGTGATAGGGTGGGGTGGGTGTCATCGGTCATTTTGCTTAAGTGTCATTGGGTGTCATTTTTCTTAAGTTTTCTTAAGTTTTCTTAAGTTTTACTTATATCACCGACGTATAACTCCATCGGCCAATAGCTAATTGCAACGCTACAATTTATACGTATGGAGGCTTGTGGGGGTTTATACGCAAAAAGTTAAGAAAAGATAAGAAAACTTAAGAAAAGTTAAGCAAACTTAAGAAAACTTAAGAGAATACTTACAGAAGTGCTTGTTCAGAACGGTGCTAATCCAGGGGCACCTAGTGCACTGGTCCAAACCAGTCTGAATTAAGCTTCCGTCCTACATCTGCTGTTGATTCAGAGCGCTGACACGTATTGCTGGACCTCTGGGCTTGCGCTGGCTGCACGCATCGCGTACTTTTGCCTGTTCAGAGGGGTGAATCCAGGGGCACCCAGTGCACTGGCCTAAACCAGCCTGAATCAGGCCTGCAGTCTGCTGGTGAACGAGCTTTGCGCTGAGGGAGGGGACGCTTCCTTAGTCCCACTTGCTGAGCATTAACGCAGTACTTTACCACGGAGGGTGAGGCGGAGCCAAGCGCTGTCACTGCCCAGTCCAGAGATCGTGAGGCACGACGATTGGCGCGAGAGAGGAACAGTCAGGATCTTGACACGGGATATATGAGCACAGAGGGGTCGGGTCCAGAATCCAGCCCCTCCACACCGGTATCACCAGCAGCAGCAGCGCTCGCAGCAGCAGCAGCAGCCTCAGAGCCTGCAGCCAATCAGTTCCTCTTTGCGTTTATTTGACGACGCAGACGAGATGGATCATTATGACAAGGATAGTCACACGCTTGACAAGGATGATGTCAAGCTCCGCTACACTGGTGGCAAGAACGAAGATAGGGCGCTCTTCATCAGGCGTTTCGTTGACATGGTAGCAAAAGTACAGCGGGCTTACGAGGCTAGGAAACGCAGGCACATGAGGTCAGCGGCTTTTCACGCGCTCAGTCAGCAGGCGAAGAAGGCTTTCGTTGACTCCAAACCAGACTACAGATCGTTGTGGGACAGCCTGCCCTCGTTCCTAGCAGGGGACGATAATTCTACCTCAGTCGCCTATGACTGGTGGTGCGCTGCATATCTGAAGAATGGCATCATGGCCTCGCATGCGTGGCATGTCTTGAGGGATCTCACCACGAGAGACGCTTTTCAGGGCTCAGTGCGCTGCGCACAACCTCCTTTCCATGAGCTGGCGCCATCCAGGAGCGACATGGGCAGTCTGCAAGGTGTTCGAGGATGGCGATGCCGATGGCGAACAGTCTGATGAGTGGGAAAGCGAGGGAACTAAGGGTCTCACGGGGACAGATGGCACGGAGGATTCTCACTATTTTTGGGCCTTGAGGGCTTTCATTGCAGAGCTCGAAGCTAAGTTCCTGATGAAGGGCACCAAGGAGAAGGAGGACCTGTTGATAGCCAAGTCACAGACCACCGAGCAGGACGGCCTCGCCTACGTGAAGAGCTGTCGCCGCAGGGAAGCAGCGCTCAACGCCGGCAAGATGGTGGAGGACCCCATTGTCAGGCAGGACATCGAGGAGTGCATCAAGGGTCTGCGCATCAAAGAGTACCGGGATCGCGTGTCCGAGCAGTTACGAGTCAGTCATCCTGCCCCCAACAAGGTCACATGGGAGGACCTGGAGGTCATCGTGGAGGTGCAGGACAAGCTGAAGAACGATGCGGAGTCTTGGGCTCTCGCACTGCAGCAGGAGCTGGTTCGCAGGCTCACCTGCGTGTACTCTTGCTACGAGGCCAGGCAGCTGGGGCTCGACCTGGCTGCACTAGTGTCCGCCATGAGGCGCTCCGGTTCTGCCCCCAAGACTGGAGACAGACGCAGGGACCCCAGGAAGAAGGAGTCAACACAGCATGGTGGTGATGACGCCAAGAAGCCTTCGAGGGAGGTGAACAATGCAGAGCGCCAGAAGCCTACCTACGGCAGGGTGCCACCACCTGACGCTTCAAAGGAGTTCCAGTGTGATTGGTGCTTCACACGCTTGCCCCACCCTCCAGAGCGTTGCTACACGGGGTGCCGTGATGCCCGCGTGCCTCCGAACTTCCACAAGGACAGGCAGAACTCGAGGTGGCCGAATGAGGTCAAGAATGCCCAGATGCGTGCTTACAACATCGCGCACCGCTTCGAGAACAACAAGATGGGGATCACCACGAAGGAGTGGCTCAAGCTGCCAGAGGCCAAGCAGAAGCAACCGCAGCAGCAGCAGCAGCAGCAGGTGGCAGCCAGCGCTGAGGTCAAGGAAACATAGGTAACAGACTATTGGGGATAGGTGAACCAGTATGCATGTTTTTAGACGGTGTTTTTCTGTTACTATTCTCGGTTTATAGACGACGGGTGACCTGCCACGTCATCATAACGCGCAGTGTAATGCAGACACGTGGCAGCCACGTAGGTTGCGATATGCGTTTATGCGGTACGGTATGCCTTTATTATGCGGTTTGCCATTGTGGTTCGAGTGATCATCGAGCAATCAACGGAGAGAGATATCTTTTTTGGATTGGGTGTGTTCATAAACACAAGCCCCGCGTAAAAAAACGCGGCTATACAACTATCATCACACGGGTATTGTTGCATGAACGGTGTATATTCGTTTAATTACAAGTAGAATGTTTGCTAGTGTTAGTAGTGTTACTAACAATATATATATGTCGCAAAAGCCATAAGTCAGCTGGTCGTACAACATATCATAGCGTTACTATTACATTGCAAAGTACGTAAGTTGCTACCAGGCAAGCGATCTCGAATTAGTTCATTCCACGCCTTTCAGACGCCGGAAAGTAATGGTCTACTAATCTATCAGCTCCCAGTATACTCCGTCTTCGTCGTCCATTGCTTCCTCGCACATGAATATTTCGTAAGAACAACGCATACACGCGAAATGTTCGGTATGCTCATTTATCGCAACAAGATGCGAACCAGCATTAAACCATATGCGAACGTTTGCAGGAAGGTCACAATAATCGCATTTCATGACGAGTTTGCCTGAGCGTGGTCAGTTGTTAGTTGCTAGTGTCAAGCTGGGGTGGCACGATGGTGAGCGTAAGCAGCAAATGGAGGCTAAGTAAGAGGTATTGAGCTTTTATACCTACTCAACTAAGGTAATCGCAACTGATACAGTACTCGTCGAAAGGTGTCGTTTCGTCATTCTGGAACCAACAGACCAATAGGCGTACAACGTCGACTGGAATAACCATTAATCGCGGAGTCATCCACGCTTCACCCCGTGCATATTCAGCGCGATCGGGATAGCGTTCCGGCTCTACCAATTCAAAAAACAGATAAAACCGAGTTCGTCGGGTAAAGCGCCACATAGCCATTCCAGGATCATGCCTGTGAGGCATCGGCGGGCGGCGGACAGGGCGGTTTGCCATCGTTGTCAAAGTCCACTGGTGCAAATTGCATTCGGGGCATGGCATGTGCACCATCACATGGCGATGAATGGCATCTACATCGATACTGGCACGATTCCGATGCACACCAAACCTTAACACTGGAGGCAACACGAGTTTGCAGAGGCACGTCGCTCACTCTCTGGTAGGAGGTGGCAGGGGTGGCACGATGGTGAGCGTAAGCAGCAAATGAAGGCTAAGAGGTATTGAGTTTTTATACCTTAGTCGGAGTCGGAGTCGGACAGCAACTGTGGGACTTCGGTATCCTGCCAGAACTCGCAATCCGCGCCATCTTATCTTGGCCAATCTTGTGATTGTTGGTTTCATCCTATTGGTTTGCGGCATTCACCTTGAGAGGCCCAAGCCCTCCTTGGCAATCTTTAAATCGCTTGAGGCCTTTAGGAGGATCATTTTCCATTTCTTCCTGGAAGACACACCGCTTCATCTTTGCATTATCAAGAATGGCGGATACCCATTACGTCCTGTTTGGGATTGTTCTTCCTTACATTCGGGAAATGCGTCAACTGCGTGAGGAATACTTTGTGCAGGCATGGGTCGAAGAACGTTTCTTGTGGGCGTTGGAAGAACAAGTTTTGACGTTTTCGGGCATGTTTGGTGATGTTTGGATGCCTGTAACTTTGGCTCACTATTTCTATGAATTACGTGATCTGCTCGAAGTCGATTGGGGGGATGTTCGTGATTGGGGAAATTTCTTGCAGATATTCCCTACCTCCAACTTTGAAGCCCCATATTACGATGATGCAGGGTTCCATTGGCAAGGACCTAGCATGTCAAACAACTTCAGATTCCGGCTAGACTACATCGATTTCGACGACTTCGAAAAACGGTGGCTTCGTGAATATCATTGGGCCTGGTACAACGGCTTTTACAACGAGCATGCAGATCCTCAATGGATCTACCCGTCGCGGTACGAGTTGTCTATGAGGCCTGCCTGCAGTCGATGCCGACGCGTTGATATGGATCTTACCCGTATTGGCGACGGGTACATCTGCACTGACCTTGTCGACTGTCGGCGGATGACTCGTCTTGATTTGAATTGATGGTCGAATCTCAATCGGTGGCTTTAGCCACCACCCATCTATTCTAGAAAACAATTCTTCTCGATGCGGGCAACAAAAATATCATAAGTCACGTGTATGGTACAAGCAATGGTATAAGAACCCCGATCTTCACATTTTTTATAATCATTGTATGTTACATTATTACATTATTACATTATTCAAGAACTGTCCTTTGAGAACCGCAATCATGGCAACAAGCCCAGGTGTATAAGCGAGCATAAAATATATTGTCATCTCCATCATAGGTAACTTGATTGCGAAACCAGCCGTTGCACCAGGCCATGATCGCTTGCAACGACACGGAAACGAAAGTACACCTTTTAATGCTTCCGGTAACAGATGGTCCTGCAAAGGCAAATGAATGACAGGAGTTATGCGTCAGAAACTCGAGATCACGACGACATTATGACCGCACAGAGGTCACCTATAGAAGTGTTGCTAGCATTACGAAGTACAATCGAGGTCTTACTGACAACACCTTCGACTAGACGTGAAGAATTACAATCGCTGACCGTCTACACGGATGTGCCCGACAAGTGCGAAATCTATATAATATGGGACCCAAGAGAGTGAGAGGTCTTAGTTCTTAGGTCCCATAAGGGAGTGGCGAGCATAGCACAGTTCCAGATGCTGTGATGATATGTGGGCTTCCAAAAGTCGAGATTGTTCAAAGCGAACGCGTGCCGCTGCAGCCTATCTTCAAACTTAGAGATTTCGCATTTTGAAGATAGGCTGCAGCGGC
>LGRX02012085.1:0-44298 GCA_001247695.2 Cymbomonas tetramitiformis
CCATTGGGCGGCGTGGTAGCCGTCGAACAGCAGGACTAGGTCTTTTATCCCCGGCCATTGGGCGGTGTGGTAGCCGTTAAGAACTCGATGCAGTTTGGACTGTGTGGATGCCCGCGTCGGCGCCAGGAGGGCACTCGGGAGGGTGGCACTGGCAGGAGGGCACTCGGGAGGGTGGCACTGGCAGGAGGGCACCCGGGAGGGTGGCACTGCCAGGAGGGCACTCTGGAGGGGGGCTCACACAGCACACGTGCTCTTCGATGGCGAGGGGCGCAGAGATGGATTGCGCATGGCCCACATGGGTGTTGGCACCCGTGAAAGTTCTACGGCGAAAGCGGAGCTGGTGAAGGGGGGAACAGGAAGGGCAGCTGCAAGTTGGCGGCGACATGCGGTGCTGGTGATCCAGTGCTTAGTCCTTTGGTACCGTTTACGGAAATTGACATGACTATCTTCGAGCTTGGAAGGTAATCAGGGTTCAGGGGAGCTCGTCGAAAGACGCGTGCAGAGCCGGAAGCCTTTGGGAATGTCTGATGCGCGAGGGGGGCGTGGTGCAGCGGGCGGCAAGTCTGGCTGGCAGGAGAAACAACGGCGAGAGTGTTGGGCGCACTATGGAGGCGAATACTGTGGCAGCTGATTGGATGGGCAGCGGGATGATGGGGAGGACTCTTGTCTCTCGCTCCGTCTGTCTCTAGATACCGATGGGGAGGGACGGGAAGGACGAGGGCGACAAGTAGGAGAGCTGGAGCGTGGAGGGCATCGCATGAAGGGCATTGAGGTGGGGACGCGCATCGAGATCTGTTGGCCTGGCCAGGCCCAGTTCGGGCAGAGGGCTTGGTCCCCGGGCGTGGCTGGTCCCGTGGAAACCTCGTTTGTCTTAACTGAGTACGGTGACGATGATCTACAAGGCGGCGAGGCGGTGTACTTGGGGAGCGAGCCGCGGGAAGTGGGGCCGGATGCGGCGCACTGGGCGATGATTGATGGCAGGAGTGCGATGATGGCTGACGCCAGTGATGTGGATCGCGAGGAGGAGAGGGGGCAGCTGTTAGCTTGCTGGTGGGGTCAGAGGCTGGGGTGGCCGGAGATGCAGACATTTGACACGGGTTGACTGTCATCGGAGGCATTCTGCTGCCCTTCCTTCGGTGGTGCACCGATGACCAGGGAGAGCTAAGTAGAACTTAGTCATCCTCGGCCTGCAAGTCTCACCGGACACCTGCACCTGACACCTTGAGTGCGGGCTCGGCGTTGCTCTCAAGGGAAGGTTTGGGAACAGTAGGTGCTTGGGTTACGGGTGAGAAGAGAGGTATGCACTGGTCTTAGGCTGGGTGTCCGCCGGGTGATGGCATGGGCAGTCCAGGTGGCAGTGCGGAAGGGTAAAGCCTGGACGAGTAAGCTGGGGCACTGAGTATGGCCTGTGAGTAACCACACCGGGTATGATCATCCGCCTATGGCCTGTGAGTAACCACACCGGGCATGATCATCCGCCTATGGCCTGTGGCTATCCGCCTATGGCCTGTGAGTAACCACACCAGGCACGACTATCACGCTATGGCCTGTGAGTAACCACACCGGGCATGATCATCCTATGGCCTGTGGTAGCTCACACCGGGCATGATCATCCGCCTATGGCCTGTGGTAACCACACCAGGTATGATCATCCGCCTATGGCCTGTGATGTCCACACCGGGCATGATCATCCGCCTATGGCCTGTGGTAATCACACACCGGGCATGATCATCCGCATATAGCCTGTGAGTAACCACACACCGGGCATGATCATCCGCCTATGGCCTGTGAGTAATCACACCGGGTATGATGTCCCGCCTATGGCCTGTGAGTAACCACACGGTGGTATCCACCTATGGCGCGAGTATCACACCGGGCATGATCATCCGCCCATAGCCTGTGAGTAACCACACACACCAGGCATGACTATCACTTTATAGCCTGTGAGTAATCACGCACCGGGTACGTTATCCGCCCCTTGGCCTGTGAGTGCTTTCCCACACCGGGCATGATCATCCGCCTATGGCCTGTGAGTAGCTCACCGGGCATATCCGCCTATGGCCTGTGAGTAACCACACCGGGTATGATTATCCGCCCATGGCCTGTGAGTAATCATACCGGGCATGATTATCCGCCTATGGCCTGTGCGGGATGACCGCATCTCAACACCCACTTCTTCCAAATGGCGGCCATCCCTGTTCACATCGAGGTGCCAGCACCTCAAATCCAGGTCCATGAACACGAGTCACTCAGCTCTTGTAACAACCATGAAGCAACGGACAAGAACGAGAACACACACTGAACGGCATGAGGCCCGCCGACAGAAACCAGCCCACCATCGTCCCAGTGTGAGAAGCATACAGGAACTATTCAGTTGCACTCTATGACAGATGGAATCGGTGCGACCTGAACAGCTGGTGACAAGATACCACCGACGTACAAACATCTCAAACCAAATGCAACGCCGCATGGATAGACGGATATATGTGCTAATCACTGCGACACACACATTTTGTGAGATCGCACAATTGTACGCATCCCCTGAATGTTGATCCCAGGGTTGTCTGGGTTAAGAGAACCCTCGTGCCCCCGCCCGCCTCGGTGGCTCATAGTACGATGAATGTAACGTGTTGGTCGATGGCTGCAAACCAATGGTCTGACAGTGTAAGATGCGTCCAAGCATAAACCAGAAGCGGGCGACTTGGCGCTCCCCGCAGAGATCAAGGGAGGACAGAGACACACTGAACGGCATGAGATCGGCCAACAAAAGCCAGCCCACCATCATCCCAGTGGATGTGAGAAGCAAATCAAGAGCAGGACGGGGCCGTGACAAGATACCACAAACGCATACATATTCCCAACCCAAATGCAAAGCAGCATGGAAAGATGATACGATGTGACCGATCGTCGCCAAACAACTGTCCGCAGGAAACACACACTGAACGGCATGAGATCGGCCAACAAAAGCCAGCCCATCATCATCCCAGTGGATGTGAAAAGCAAATCAAGAGCAGGGCGGGGCCGTGACAAGATACCACAAACGCATACATATTCCCAACCCAAATGCAAAGCGGCATGGAAAGATGATACGATGTGACCGATCGTCGCCAAACAATTGTTGGTCTCTGGGTTACGGAGTAAGCGGACCCTGCTGGCATGCCCCCCAGTGGCTCCCGGTCGATGGATGGGACCTGTTGGTCCATGGTTATGTTACACACACTGAACGGCATGAGATCGGCCAACAAAAGCCAGCCCATCATCATCCCAGTGGATGTGAAAAGCAAATCAAGAGCAGGGCGGGGCCGTGACAAGATACCACAAACGCATACATATTCCCAACCCAAATGCAAAGCAGCATGGAAAGATGATACGATGTGACCGATCGTCGCCAAACAACTGTTGGTCTCTGGGTTACGGAGTAAGCGGACCCTGCTGGCATGCCCCCCAGTGGCTCCCGGTCGATGGATGGGACCTGTTGGTCCATGGTTATGTCATGAATGCAGTCACACCACACAGCATGGACACCCCATGTCAAAAAAAGGAAACATGCGGGCACCTAAGTGCTCCCCACAAAATTCAAGGGAAAACACAGAAGTTGTACATCACCACCTTCTGCCTCTCCTCGCAGCACGACAGACGAATCTACCGAGCTCTCCAAGAGGCAGTGCCCGCCAGAATGGCACCACAGGGATAACCGCCTCCCAAAACCCACTTCCACCCGGCGGCCGTCCCCGTTCACAGCGATCCGCCAGTACTTCATATCAAGGTCAAAGAACGCAAGTCCCCCGGCATGCGTAATAACCATGAGCACTGTACACGGAGAGGGAGCTAGCGTCAGACGAATCCAAGACACTCCTAAAAAGCGAGCCGTAGACGAATCCCCGACGCACTCAAAGAGGCAGTACCCATCAGAAAGGTACCACAGGGACAGCCACATCCCATCATCCAAATCATTCCAGTGGCCGTCCCGGTTCACAACGAGATGCCAGTACCCCATAAAGTGGCTGTCGATCACCAGTCCCCCGGCAGGTGAAAAAGCCTCAAGGCACTGGACATAAATAGAGCCAGCCGCAGACGAATCCCCGACGCCCTCAAAGAGGCAGTACCCGCCAGAAGGGTACCACAGGGACAGCCACATCCCATCATCCAAATCATTCCAGTGGCCGTCCCCGTTCACAGCGATCCGCCAGTACCCCATAAAGTGGCTGTCAACCACCAGTCCCCCGGCAGGTGAAAAAGCCCCAAGGCACTGGACATAAATAGAGCCAGCCGCAGACGAATCCCCGACGCCCTCAAAGAGGCAGTACCCGTCAGAAGGGTACCACAGGGACAGCCACATCCCATCATCCAAATCATTCCAGTGGCCGTCCCCGTTCACAACGAGATGTCAGCACCCCATAACGTGGCTGTCAACCACCAGTCCACACACACACTGAACGGCATGAGATCCGCCAACAAAAGCCAGCCCATCATCATCCCAGTGGATGTGAAAAGCAAATCAAGAGCAGGGCGGGGCCGTGACAAGATACCACAAACTCATACATATTCCCAACCCAGATGCAAGGCAGCATGGAAGGATGATACGATGTGACCGATCATCGCCCAACAATTGTTGGTCTCTGGGTAACGGAGTAAGCGGACCCTGCTGGCATGCCCCCCAGTGGCTCCCGGTCGATGGATGGGACCTGTTTGGTCCATGGTTATGTCATGAATGCAGTCACACCACACAGCATGGACACCCCATGGACACACCAGTCCACACACACACACATACACACCGTAAGAACATAGTGCAGCCGGCCTTCTGTGGCTATTTGGTGCCATAGAAGTTGGTCCAAGGATAAGTAACACACGCTCTCTCCAAGAGCATCAGCATGGATGACATGGCCCGTCGGCATGATGACATGGCCCGTCAGCATGAATCACTGCCTGATACGCAACATTGTGTGCGTGCGCATGAAGTGAGCGTGCACTGGTGGCATGATCCCCGGCGGCCCACTCACAAAAAGTATTGCCGCCATGGACGAACCAGGGAAATTGAAGCCGAAGGCGGGCGCCGAGGTGCTCCCTGCCCAAATCAAGGGATAGCAAAGAGTATTACAGTCACCACCCCTTGCCTCTGCTACGATGGCAGTCACCACCCCTTGCCTCGCCTTGTAACAAAGACAGAGTAGTCGGCCGTGTTGCTAAAGAGGCGGTATCCGTGAGGAAGGCACCACACGGACAGCCGCATCCCACCGCCCACCTCCAAGAGGTGTGCGTTCCCATGCACAATGAGGCCCCAATACCTCCCGATTGGATATGTGAACACAAGTCCCCCGGATAAAGCACACCCGCACACAGCGGTGGGGTGCTTATTGGAGAGTTGAACTCAGTAAGCTGCGGAGAACACAGAAAGACGTCTGTCCTGAATCGTGGGCTGAGGCCTTTGGTCCCCGGGCGAAGGTACACAGGGCGATCACATGGAACTTCTAGCGCCGAAGGTACCAGTTTTCAAAGGAATCGGCGCGAAGATCAGCACACATGGTGGTCGGGTTTTATTCATACGCGTATCAGCGCTAGTTGCAATGCACCTTGGTGCCACCGTGGCTGGCATACCTGCCCACCGTCAGCAACGAGGGGCGCCACGTCCTTGTGGCTGAATGGGTAGCTCATGCCCGGTGCACCTGCGTACACGATCCCGATTATCAGAAACCAAAGCTTCATCTCCACACAAGCAAACCCCAGAACGCTTTTTGTCGTGGAGAAGCCACGCCCAGAAGCGCCATTTCTCTCTGCTCCGACACTCCGCCTCGCTTTTTGCGGGAGGGCCCGGAGGCCGGTGACGGAGAGTCTCGGGCGCTTCCAACTGGAGAGGCTTGGAGGCCAGGGATGAAAAATTGCTCAGGAGCTGGGGCTCGGTGGCTCACAATGGAATATTCCCAGGTGCCTAGGAGCTGGGGCTCGGTGGCTCACAATGGAATATTCCCAGGTGCCTAGGAGCTGGGGCTCGGTGGCTCACAATGGAATATTCCCAGGTGCCTAGGAGCTGGGGCTAGAAGTCCGATCTCACAACTGAGAGAAGGAAGTTGCAACTGTAAACGGATGATGGATGTTGATATCCAAAATTTGGATGTGACAAGTCCGTTGCGTAGAAAAAAATGCTTCTCGATGATGACGGACTGACACCCCAGGCCTCGAGGGGTCACAGGACAGGCAGTGCTATCTACCTCTAAAGGCCTAATCTTGAATATCAGTGCTTGGAGCAGCACCGTCCAAAGTCCAACGCACCTGTGAGATCCACCATAGCCTCGTTGGGCAATCCGCCGGCGATCGCATCGTAGCTACCGTGCAACTTTGCGAACGCCTTTTCGAGCAGAATAACCCACTGCAGCCGAGCCGCCAAGCAGCCCGCACATATTGAAGTCAGTCAGCACTCTGGTCTCGTGCAACGCAAATGGCCGGAGGGGGTTGCCGGTGTGAGGTGAGGGGCGAAGGGGGGTTGCTAGTGTGTGGCGAGGGGCTGGCAGGATTGCTGCGTGTGACAATGGGCTTAGGGTGGGTTGCCAGTGTCTAGCGAGGAGCTGGGACTAGACTGCACTCTGGTAATGTGCAACGTATATGGAAACCACTCAGTACCCTTATCTTGCTCCACACATGGCATCCTACCTGGCATCGAAAAAGCATCCTTTCCTCTTGCTTTCCCAGACTGAATGGGTCGGAAGTCTCTTTTGGGCGCCGGGCTGAGACCGAGTGACTTTATCGGTGCAAGGTTGAAGGCGGTCCAAGTGCCTCCTTCACGTGTGAGGTGCCAATGTAGACGTAGATTGCAGTTGTCGACGTGCACTTGTCAGATCTGTCAACCTAGATGCCACCAATCTGCGAACCCTGAAGCTATCTCCGGCACACTAGCTCTCTCTCCTGCTGGGCATAGATGGCATAGCTCATTCTCTCAGCAGCGCCACTCTCTTCTACGCACCAGCTCGTTGTCACTGTGGGCATAGATTGGCGTGCCGTCCTTCAGAGGAAGCCGGTCATCCACCTCCACCTCAATCCAACGGCCACTCTTACAGAAGATCATTGTGAAGGTGCCCTCTTCACTCTTATGCTTGTCCTTGAACACCGCCTTGATGAGGTGGGGATACTCCGCCAGAGCCGCCAGCGATGACAGGAACCAGCAGTCTCCGAGTTGCCCCTGCTTGATGTCATTTGCTGACACCTGCGGCACGGGGCAGTCCAGTACGCCCTGCAGATGTCACAGTTGATTGACAATCGAGCCAACCGTCGAAGAGCACACGTTCCCGTACGGAGCTATACCCGAGGAGCTAATCAGCCAGCAGACGCTAAGAACCACCTCGGAGATCGGTTGGCAAGGAGGTTTGTGCTGCTCCTCTGACTGGGTCTGCGCGCGGCGCCCGGAGCGCTTGTTGGAAGTGCGCGTCTCCCTCGGGCTGCTACAAGTCCGCAGATAGCCTGAACGACGGAGCCCCGGCGCGGTGTGAACGCGGGGGGGTGTAGGATAGAAGCGGCGTCGCGGGGGGGCTGTAGGATAGAGCGGCGTCGCGGGGGGCTGTAGGACAGAGCCGTCAGCGAGGGGCTGTAGGACAGAAGCGGCGTCGCAGGGGGCTGTAGGACAGAAGCGGCGTCGCGGGGGGCTGTAGGACAGAAGCGGCGTCGCGGGGGCTGCAGGATAGAAGCCGTCGCGGGGCTGTAGGACAGAGCGGCGTGGGGTAGGATAGAAGCGGCGTCGCGGGGGCTGTAGGATAGAAGCGGCGTCGCGGGGGGCTGTATCGCGGGGGACAGAAGCGGCGTCGCGGGGGCTGTAGGATAGAAGACGGCGTCGCGGGGGTTGTAGGATAGAAGCGGCGTCGCGGGGGCTGTAGGACAGAAGCGGCGTCGCGGGGGGGCTGTAGGATAGAAGCGGCGTACATTTTCCTCGTAGAGTTGGAAAGATGATCCCTCCTCTGTCCACGTCACGTCATCCACGTGCTCCGGCTTAACTGGCGGCAGCAGTCCCGCGGCATTGCTCTTGCCATCGCTTCTGCATCAGGCGACTCGGTAACGAAGGCAAACTGACATATCACACAACCCGCTGACACACGCGGCAAAGTTGGCCAACTGCACACGCCGCAGAGCGGCATGTAAAAAGCCAGAGCTCCTATCTCCCGGGGGGCTGTTGACATCCGACGTCTACATAGGGGGGAAAGCGAACTAAACGCCTTCATAGGGGGGGAAACGAACTAATTTACATGGGGTCCACCTCACACTGAACGGCTGGACTCGACGGGGCGCAACTAATTTGTCGCAGGCGATGGCGATATCAACGCGCGCCGGGATTACCTGGCGACGCCAGCGGAGGGTTGCACGACTGTCGCCGGATACCACGACTTGGAGCCTTCACTTTGGTCCTCCTCCGCATCTTCTTCTGTCGCAATGGCCTGCTTGGCGCGTGTGGTCAACTTCGCGTTGGCCTCCTCCGTGATATGCTCCTCCTTGCCATCGTCGTGCGTGCCGCTGTGATGGAACTTCGCCTTCTTCTTCCAGTGCCTGGAAACAGGCTCCGCCCGTGCACCCGTACATTGTCCTCGCTTTCAAAGTGAATGCACAGGGGCAGAGACCTATAGCTGGCAAAGGCAAAGCACGCGCATCAAGGACGTGATTCCGAACCATCGCAGCACGCCGAAAAGGTAGTGCGCATACAGCTACCGCACCCTGCCAGAAACTCTACGCTCGCGACGTTAGTCACGCATGACAAGGGTCGAAGAACAGGCTGGTTTGAGCATGCATAGATACCTTGGAGCTACCCGGTGGCGAATGGCGGGCTGCCGGACACATCGGATGCCCGATGCAAATTTGGCGAGACGACGGACGCTCAAACTAGCAGTTCGGTTTGTGCGCGTGCGCTGCTGTGCATCAAACAATGTGCAACCTGACACAACGTGGGCATAGTTTGATTATACAGCCTGGACCCAATGAAAACATAATTTGCACACGTACCTTCTATGTTTTTTGTGGTGCGCATGCCCTTCCCTCTTGAACGCAGGCGCTTCCCCGTGAACAACCAGGGCATCTTTCGTCAGCGAGCTGTCGATGTCGGGCAACTCGCTAACGGGACCTGAAGCGAGCTGAGCCGACGTTTCTGAACGCGGCGCTGACGAATGCATTGGCAGTGCATTTCCCGAAGCAGGTTTGCAGTCACTTCGCGGGGGTCCAAAGACCGTGATGCCATTGCGAGTGACTTGCACAATCCAATCTCGACAAAAATCAACCTGCGCCATTCGACTTGAAAATTAGGTTATATCCCAATAGTAACTCTGTTAATCACTCGAATCTCTCATGAAAAATATATGCAGGAATTATTGTGCTGGTGAGGAGGAAGACCGAAGACTTGGATACTGTGACACAGAGATCCGAAAGGGTCGTAACAATGAATGAGTGCTGCTCCCATAAGGACAGCGATGACGAATTTATCTGAGGTTATTTGACACACCTACCCTACGGACCCCCCCTAGCTACCCTAGCTACCCTAGCTACCCAATAATCACAACTGTAAGCTAGATGCATGTCACGGATAGGGTATCGGAGAGCACTAATAATTAAGAATTATTAGTGCAATAGTAATGCGAGTATAAGGGACCCGCAACGCAATATCGAAATGAAAACGAATGTAATAATGCTAGTGAGGTGGGCGGGCGGGATGATACCCTTCCCGAAATCAGATCAACTATCGGAGCAGAACTCTACGGAGTTCCAAACCTTATACTGCTCAGACCTGGGACCTACAGAACGGTCCTGGGACCTACGGTCCTGGGTCCCACGGTCCGGTCTGTCACATAACCAGAGTTATGTGACACAGCACCTCTCGCTCCGCTCGTTGCACTGTGACACATAACATCCAGTTATGTGACACACCTACCCTACGGACCCCCCTAGCTACCCTAGCTACCCTAGCTACCCAATAATCACAACTGTAAGCTAGATGCATGTCACGGAGACAAAACAAAGATCTCAATGCAGGTAATAGTATACCAATAATATTAGCCCGCAGGCATACATACTGGCCAGCACAAAGTGCTACTACCTACCGCTTGGCATAAAATATTAAGCGGTCCAAAGTACAGCAAAGAACTCAATACTCAGCTGCGGCAGTCACTGACACCCTCTCCTCTGTGGAGGGCTGAATGTACCGCATGGCCGCTGACTGAGTCATCCAGTGCCCGTGCCGCATGAACTCCGCAAAGGATACCCGCTGAGCCACCACTGTAGCACCTCCAGACCTCATGCTCTGTGTGCCGAAGACCGTTGTGACCTCTGCCTCGGTCTTGCCTGCTGCCTGAGCCACCATTCTGATGACCTCCCTCCTGCAGGCATGATACTCAATGTGCTTGCCATTAAGGGGCACCTGAGGATCCCTGACAGCCTTCCTGCCGTCCCACCCCTGGAAGAGGTTCACTGACCCTGACAGCTGTCCAGCCTCGATCAGCCTCTCGGACAGACTCACTGGACAGAAGTGCTTCCCTCCACGGGCCACATACACCACGTCACCCTCACTGTACTGATCATTCTTCCTGCTGGTGAGCAGGAAGACCATATGGGTGGAGTAGAACCGCATAGCTCCCACCCAGATCATCTTCATATCAGAATACCGTAGGCACCCCGCCCACATCACGGCCCCCATGCAAGCCACTGTCAACCTGATGATGGAGAACCGCCCCCTGTGGTCTGTGTGGTAAAGTCTGATGCCAGTAGCCAGGAGCACCACCGGCATGGCCGCCTTCCTGTTCCTCACACTGAGCCCGAACTTCCTCTTAGCCTGTTCCCTGACTGCCTTGCACATCTCTGACTTCGTCGGGTTCTGCTCCCGCGGCACCAAAGCCACATCATGCACTGCAAAGATGGCACCCGAAGCCGTCTTCACCACTGAAAAAGTGTCTGCCCTGTCCATAACGAACCGCAAGTACAGGGCCACTGTAAGCGGCAAAGCCGGGCAAGACTCCCGAGGCGGCTGTCTGGCCGCACACCACCGAGCAAACCTGCCGAAGGCCCCCAGATAGCTATTACACCAGCTTCCCACTGCCCTGGTGGTAACCATGTCCACCTTCATGTTCCGCAGCAGTTCCTGCTCCAGCGGGTCTCTAGGGCTGACAACTGCCTGCTGCCAGAAGACCGACTCCAGATGCCCCCCTGCTCAAGCCGAAAAATCCACCCGCAGAGCCAGCACCCTGAAATTAGGCGGGCCCACTGCTGCCTCATTGGCCCGACCGGCGCCAGGCAAGAACAGAGACTCGGATGAGTCCCTGGGCAGCTCCTTCCAATCCCGCACGAACGGAGCAAAGTGCTGACCGTCGGGGCAGAGAATAGGCCACCAGTGCCTACTTGTCCAATACGGAACAATGATGGTGGCAACCGCAGAAAACCTCCTGAGGACCTCCAAGAGCCTACCAACCAAGCCGAACGGGGGGTTACACCAGTTGTTCTCCAGCCACCAGTCCGTCAGGGAGAAGCAGTCAATATTCTCCGAGCCTGGGCACCACCATCTGCTGTTGAACCTAGGCAGCAGTGCATTCAGGTCCGTGGCGAAGCGGTCCACCGTGTGCCGACCCCAAAGCCCGTCCAGCCAGTGAAACCAGTACGGGTTAAGCTGCCAGTCATCTCCATCATAGATAGCCGCCAGATAGTCAGCTTGAGCATTAAGCTCCCGGGGAACCCACACTGGGTAAAGTGAAACCCCAAGCCGAGTGCACTCCCAGAAGATACTCACAACCAGCCGATGCAAGTGGTGCTTAGAGCTGCACCCCTTGTCCAAAATCTGACAGCCTGCCTGAGAGTCTGTGTACAACTTCAGTGTAGAGCCCTCCACGAAGCCTGAGAAAGACCGCAAGGCCTCGAAGATAACCCACCATCTCCCGGTGGGTGGAAGACTCCAGCCGCTCCGCCAAAGTCAGGTGGCCCCGAGCGACCTGCTCCAGCCTGCCCGAAACTGCCTCCAGAACTGCCCCCCAGCCAGTACCACCTGCGTCTGTCCACATCCTGTTCCTGAAAGCCATAAAGACTTGCCAGATAGGGGCCTCGAACTGTCGCCTCTGAACTGAAAGCCAAAAACGGAGTTCCACTGCCACCTCCTCTGGAATCTGAATAGCCACATCCCAGGAAGTGTGCCTCTCCACCTCAAAATACAGTTCCCTAGAGAACATCTGGCACACTTTCCCGAGAGCTAAACTGAAACTCTGGATCTTGCCTGCCAGCCTGGAAAGCTCCCTGGGGGTAGTCCATTGCCCGCCAAGTGTGCGGGAGACCCGAGCCTGAAAGGCATCCCACTTTGCTTGCGGGACAAAGAAAACACCCCTCACTGAGTCAATACCAATTCCTAAGAACTCAATCAGTTGCCTGAAGTCCAGAACGGACTTCTCCTGGTTAACCAGGAAGCCGCTCCTACTGACATCCTGAAGAGCCGCCGCCTGCTCCGAAGCAAAAGCACTGTCAGACCGCCCCCTCTGGATAAAGAGGAAATCATCCAGGTAGTGCACCAAACCCTAAAAACCCTGCCTTCTCCACCGAGCAGCTAACTCATTGGTGATTTTAGTAAAGAAGTACGGGGCTGGGGCCAAGCCGAAAGGTAAAGCCTTGAACACATAAAACCTTCCCTGCCAGCTAAAAGCCACGTAGGTGTGAAAATCTGGGTGCAACTCTACGTGGTGATAGCCAGAGGTAAGGTCAAAGGACCAAAGTGAACCCTGCCAAGAAAGCAAGTCCCGCACAATAGCCAGAGATTCATACTTGAACTTCTGAACTACTATGAAGGAGTTGACATATCTGCCATTCCAGATAAGCCTCTTTTTGGGGGGCTTATCTGGGCCGAGGTCTCTGTATGCCACTGCCAACGGGGAAACAACCTCAGGCTGTGTGAACCACTCCTCTGCCGCGCCAGACTGCACCAAGCCGAGAACCGCTGCCGAGACGAACTCATCCTCTGCCAAAGCCGACTGAGCATTAGGTGAAAACCTAGCAGGCGGGGGCCCCGCAACCCAAGTAAGCGGAACCCCGAACAAGATCCAAGCCACCACAACCGCGGAAGCAAAAGACCGCCAGAAGCCGACCCTCTGCCTGAGCCTGCCCGTGATCCGTGGAGCCGCAGCGGAAGCACCAGAGCCGGGGAGATCCTCAAACTCCGACGGGCAGTCCACGAATTCTGTACACACCGACCTACTATAACTCACAACCAAGCATTCATTGAGAGAAGCCAAGAAATTGAAAGGAACGCCGTGTGAAGATTGAATTATGCATATGCATCAGCGTTAAAGACAACGGGTATGAGTCCGTGTCATATGCGTATGCGCCAACGTTGAGATCACGGGTGTCATTCCGTGTCTAGATTGCGAGTGCTCGCACGTGCAAAGAAGTGGCATTGAGATTGCGAGTGCACGCACGTGCAAAGAAGTGGCATTGAGATTGCGAGTGCACGCACGTGCAAGGAAGTGGCATTGGACCACAAACAGGTCTCAGGAAAACCCCAGAGAACTGCAAGATTACAGTTAACGAAAGACAAATAGTAAGCTCGATTAAACATTCGGAAAGAGGAATACATTCTCTTCCAAGCGGGCGATAAGCCGGCTACAATTCTCGGGTAATATACCGGAGTTACGCAACCACGGATTAACCAGTACGTAGTGGTACTGTATCCAAAGCATAACGATCATGTATACAGTCATTCTGCATGTGATTTCGACGGGCGTATGCATATGTGCTTCTCACTGCATGTAAACACATCAAAATTTGTACGCGCTAAAATCGAGCGTTCTTCGCATGTGACGAAATCATGAAAATCGTATATCGTGCTGACAGGCCATAATCATTGTACGCGCTGACATTGTAAACAGTGCGAAGGAATTATTCGCAAAAATCACTGATATACGTCGCATACGAATGCGAGCGCTGACATGTATACGAATCAAAATTCTGCCGATGACAACTATGTAGTATATCAATCTGGACAATTTTTGATGAAGATTCATACAAGCGCGCGCATGCTGCGATTCACTTCTGTAGAAATATGCGACCATCGCGCATGCTGCATCTGTAAATTAGTGACCATCGCGCATCAACATGTATGAAGCAATTTAGTGCAATCATGAAAATCGTGATACTGCGCTGATGATTTTCCACGCGAAAACGATTTCGCCGCTGATTTATCGAATCTGCGAACATGCATACATTTGCGAACCATTTATGCGAATACGTTTCATTGCTGCGTCGATGTATGGCCGCCATGAGGTGTGGTTTGAACGCGATCGGTTTCGACCACGACCCGTACATGGTCAGCTCTGCGCAGCAACGGCTGACTAATTTCAACGACGAGCCGGATCAGAATGCCGAGACGAAGCCAAACGAGAAGAATAAATCGAGGAAGGGGAAGGAAGCACACGGTCGGTAAAGCCTTGAGGTTCAGCGATTTGTGAACGAGCTCGTCTACGACACGCTCGCGTACATCGTCAAGCCCGACATTGTGGCCTACGGGTACTTGATGGAGACGGACTCCGCAGCTGACCGGGATGGGCGACGGGCTTTAGTCGACTTGATCAAAGGGTGTGTGCCCCCTGCAGTAAGGCAAAAACACCAAGCGGAGCATTCTGCCTTGGTGTACCCCGCCCGTGTTGACCCGCAGCCTATTTTCGGACCATCGGGAGCAGCGGCTGGTTCGCGAGAACCGGGCTGCTGACTGGACCCCCACAGCTGCTACGCGCAAGGCGCAACTCTGGGAGAACCTTGACCCCGTATTTTGCGTGGCGGTCAAGGTCAACTGCCCGCGTCTTCAGGACTTGCATGCGGTTAGCATTGCTGAGTTGTCTGATTTGGTGGCTTCGATTTACGTTTCGTGGGAGCAGTATGCAGGCGGCACTCCCGGAACCGCAGCTGCGGTGGGGGTGCCTGGCGACGACAAAACGGACCGCGACGACATCCTCGAGAAACTTCTCTCGCGGCTCGACAAGATCGAGGCGTTCATCAAGACGCAACGCATGGGAGGTGCGCCGGCGATACTTACTAAAAGAAACCGCAAGGGCCTTGACGGCTTTCGCGTGGGGGTCGGCCAAGACCCGCGTGTCGGATTCGACCCCGGCGCGAAGAAGGCATCGCCGAAATGCCCGCGGTGCCCCACGGCGGGGGATGGGCACCGCTACCACGCATGGGCGGATTGCCCGCTCGGCGGGAAGCGGCATCCGGCGCGCTCCACGATGGCTTACTGCCAGCCGGTGGAGGAATGCACGACGAAGGTGCTGCTCACCCTCGCCCTGTCCCATGTGTATCAGTGGGCTGCGGACAGCGGCAAGGATGCTTTCGCGGCGGCGGTGGAGCAGCACGATGCGCCTGCCGTGGCGAAGGCGGGCGAGGCATCCGGCGGTGCTGACATCTCCGGCTACGGCTTCGCCGTCATGGAGTCCGACGACTCCGAGGACGACGAGATGGACGTCCAGGAGGAGCTGCGGCAGCTTCGCTCCCAAATCGGTAAGGCGGTCACCTTCGGCCAAGCCTCTGTCCCTCGCGCATCGTCGCTCTCGTTTGCGGGTATGACTACGGAGCCGCAGCAGCAGGTGGTGCCGCGGCCTGGTGGTGCGGCTGCGGCTGAGAGCGGCGTTCCGGCTGGATTTGTCGCACGGGTGAGGGTGCCGAGCGACGGAGGAGTTTCCGGGCGGTGTCGATCTTGTGCCCGTGAGGCGCACCGTGCCGCACGCCGTGCCGTCGGTGTCTCTCGGCGCGCCCATCTCCGCCGTGAAATTTTCTCTTGAGACGGCGGAGGAGTTATCCGTGGAGCTCGAGGCGAAATCCGAGCTTTCACAACTCGATGTTTTGTTCATGGATTCGGAGGAGGAGGAGTCCCCCCCTCGATTTATGAGGAATCATTCGTGGGAGCATCTGGTGGTGCTTCGGCGGTCCGCTCTCAGCAGGTGGTGGGATTCGGTGCTCCGCCCTTTGGCCTACGGCCTAACTTTCTCATGTTGGCATGTCTTATGGGCTTGCTTTGCTTCGGCATTGCTGGGGTAACGGCGGGGCTTGGTGACGTGATCGACAACAGCGATGGCAACTCCGTCACCGAACACCCGGTGATGTGTATCGGGGCAACATGCATATACTGTTCTACTCGGGGGTGGACCAGTTGTCCCCCGAGACACGGCAGATGGTGTTGCAGGTGTTTGCTGCAGCAGGTGGTGGCGGTGCAGCAGCGGCAGCGCCTGGTGGTGATTGGGACCCCGAGCGGCATGGTGGTGTGACCACCTACGAGGTTCCCTAGTATTCTGGATGCACACCGGTCAGGTGGTGGTGACCTGGTGTGTGGCTTTTGATTGACCTCTACAACATCTTCAATCTTCGCTTTCAATCTTCAATCTGACTTTCAATTTGTTTTTGTCCAAGCATCTATCTGGTGTTAGCAGTTTGCACAACCTGTTTGGCTGCAACTGTTTGTTTTAGCTTCATCTTTTGATCAGAATTGTACAGTAGGAATGTACTGGTCAAGTGCCACTGATTTGCCCTGCTGAACTGACCATTTTACTGCTAGTCACCACCGTCTCATGTACGGAGGTGGTGTGCCGAGATCCGGGTGTTTAGGTAGCCAGGCAACCCTGACAGGCAAGGCCCCTGACTGACAAGAAGTGATATATATATATATATATACATATATATATGTAGATATATATGTCGAATGCGTGTGAGCAGAGGGCCTCGCAGGGTGTGTTCTCGGATACTAAGATGATATAAAATACTTAGGTGAGTGTTTTATAGCACACCGTGACAACGGACACGGACACTGGTGACACATCGGGCTGAGGGGTGACAGACAGGAGACCCACTGTGCTCCCCCCTTACAGTGGGGGTGGCAAGATTGGGCTCCCCGTGACACCACCTCACCCCGTGGGGTTGAGGTGTCACCAGGCAAAGAGGCAGGAGCACTGCAGGGTCTAGGAGCCAAACTGGCCCGAGCAGTCCGGCATGTGCCATCCCAAGATGTCCAAAAGTCTGTTGCTAAGTAAATCTAAAGAGCTCGGTTCCCTCGAGAGTCAATCACAAACCGTGCAGGCATGGAGAAGGGTCTTTGCCGAACTGTGCTGTTGCTACTTAATCTTGCTTTGCCGCCGAGCGGGATGTCGATGCACCCTGGAACGGCGGGATCCACGGAACGGAGCGGAGAGCCGGCCAATCGGCGTCACCGTCGTCCACGGAGGTGTCGGGCATGGGCCCCGGCTCGTCACGATCGAGCAAAGGGCGGAAAGGGAATGCGGCCGCGCCATCGTCGCCATCGCCGTCATCGCCGTCCACAGCCGCATGCTGCAATGAAGGTGAGCCACGGCTCGCCGGGGGACCAGGGGCCGCGGCAGGAGGCACACCACCGGCGGGCTGAGCCCAGGCAGCGACGGTAGGGCGCTTCGGCGCCTTCGGAGCATTAGGCGGCCCCCTGGAAGGTGCAAAGGACGTGGCGCACGCGTAGGGGCACACTCCCTCTGTGTCGGTGTGCCCATCGGTGACGCCCCACATACGGAAGCACGAGATGCAAGGATAGCCGACCCCTTCCCACATCAAGTGAGGGACGCGGGGGTTCTGGGCCGGCTTCCAATCTCCGACGGGCTTGACGACGGCGCCGCGTGTGCGTACGGAGTTGAACGTAGCACCACCGGCTCCGTCCGCCCGTGCCTTGCCACCACCAGCGCCCGAGGATGGAGGAGTGGCTAGGCGGGAGAGGTGCCCCTCGGTCTGCCATACCGTGGCAATGCGGAGGGCGAGGGTGGAGAATGTAAACCTTTGGCCAGCGGCGAGCTCACGTAGCACCACCAGATAAAGTGGGGACACGTGTAGGGAGCTCGCCGCTGACCGGCTGAGAACGTGCTGAAGATCTTGTACACGTCCAGCGTCGTCATAGCCGGGATGAAGGCGTTGATGTTTGTCGCCCAGGACGCGGAGAACCGTGAGCTGCGGGGCGGGGTCGGCGGTCTCGTCAATCTTCGTATCCCGCAACTTCGTCCAGAAGCGGAAAGTGTCGGGGTCCGTGGAGGCCTCGACATGGTAGCGTAGGCGCTGTAAGGCGCAACGTCCATCGCGTGGGTGGACTCGAGCGGACTCCTGGTAGAGTGCCAGAGCCGTACCGTTGAGGACGCCCTTGAGGATGATGAAGATGCGCTCGTTCAGGGACCAGTGGTACTCGAGGTACTCGTGTTCGAGGTCGAAGAGCTTGTCGTACTCGTAGTGGGAGATGGGGGACAGTACGTGGCGAAGATTGTCAAGAAGGACGGCGAAGTCGGTCTCGGAGTCAGGGCCGTCGAGCGTGTACCCCTTCTGCGGCTTGAAGCCATGGGAGCGGAGGACCTTCACGAGCTCTTCACCGTAAGTGAAGGCGTAGTCCATCCTCTCGGAGTACTCATACTGTTGTGACGCCCGGACTGGGGTGGACTCCCAGACCGAGGCGTCACGATGAAAATCGGCGGAGGTGGCAGCCAGCGAGATGAATGTCGGCCTGCTGATGAGCGCGGACATGCGCACCACCGGATCGGGATTTTGTCCCCCCTACAAATTTAGAACCTTGTGTTTACCTTGTGTTTACCTTGTGTTTCGAGCCAAGTAGGGCCCTACTTGGGCAATGTCGGCAGTAAAATGGCAAAACCAGCCAAAATCGGGTGAAATGAAGTTTCCGATAGTTTGTTTTTTATTGTTGATATCGATGGTTTGGGTCGATGTAAGACATATGGAGCGAAGTTTTGGGTGGAATGGCTTTGGTAACCTCACTTTTTGAGGCCTCAAAGTTGTGCTACTCGGTACCTGCCCTGTACTTGGGGCTGTACCTGGGCTGTACTTGAAAACATTGGAAAAAATATTTTTGGAATCTGTTTTTTTTGGGCTATTACGCTTATTTAGTCCTTACTATGGACAGTCTCCAAAGATTTAACTGAAAAAACATTTTACACTTCCTGTTACAGCACCTCAAAGTTAGGTCGTATGGGCATTGGGTAGGTAAGGGGTAAGTAGGGGGCAATACCTACCCTGTACCTGGGCTGTACCTGGGCTGTACTTGAAAACATTGGAAAAAAATATTTTCAGAATCTGTTTTTTTGGGCTATTACGCTTATTTAGTCCTTACTATGGACAGTCTCCAAAGATTTAACTGAAAAAACATTTTACACTTCCTGTTACAGCACCTCAAAGTTAGGTCGGTATGGGCATTGGGTAGGTAAGGGGTAAGTAGGGGGCAATACCTACCCTGTACCCGGGCTGTACCTGGGCTGTACTTGAAAACATTGGAAAAAAATATTTTTAGAATCTGTTTTTTTTGGGCTATTACGCTTATTTAGTCCTTACTATGGACAGTCTCCAAAGATGTACATGGCGATGTCCGATCCTCGGTACTTGAGTATAGATGCATGATAGGTAGGGCCCTACTTACCCTTGTTTATGTCTAAACATGGCCATACTTACCCTGTACTTGAGTATAGATACATGATAGGTAGGGCCCTACTTACCCTTGTTTATGTATAAACATGGCCATACCAGACTAGTACTTGAGTATAGATACATGATAGGTAGGGCCCTACTTACCCTTGTTTATGTATAAGCATGGCCTTACCTGACTAGTACTTGAGTATAGATACATGATAGGTAGGGCCCTACTTACCCTTGTTTATGTATAAACATGGCCTTACCTGACTAGTACCTGAGTATAGATACATGATAGGTAGGGCCCTACTTACCCTTGTTTATGTATAAACATGGCCATTTCCGATCAGTACCTGAGCATAGATACATGATAGGTAGGGCCATACTTACCCTTGTTTATGTATATACACAAACTGATGCTATCTATTTACACTACACAAATGCCATGTCGTACTGCAGGCCTAAGTACTTAGCAAGCTCGTCCTCGCTAGGATTTTCATCCTGGACATTCTGCTTGAAGAAAAAAGAAAGGGGCTTGCTCGCAAAATACGATGGTGAAAACGGCTTGCTCAAATATTCTATGGGCCATTCAGGAATGGTCCAGAAGTGGGAAACCCTTGAAAAAAATATGCACAAAAGAAAGCGCAACAGAAAAAACATGGGTCCCATGACCCGGAATCGCCACTCGCGCAGGTTCAGATCGCCGACCGTTCGCGGACAGGTTCAGACCGTTCCGGATCGCGGCGTTCGAAAATCGAGAGTCTTCAGCTTATCCCAGAAGATGCCAGGCGATTACACATTACTCGAGTGATGACACAAAAGACAACGTCGCGCGATCGGGTGAGAGACACGGCATCGATAGCTCGATATCTGATAGCACGTTGACATGCGACATTCACATTGCGATAGCCGATGGCAGAGGTGACCGCGTGTCACCGTAGACGTCATGTCAATGTCATGTCACCATACTTGTACAGTGCACAGTTCGAGTTGTCAGTCACGGTACTTGTAAACGTTGGAGTTCGAAATTCCTCCTCTTCTCGTTGACCATCTGTACAGTGCAGTGCCTGTCTGCACTGTACAAAATTCTGCTTGCGCTTTTGCTTTTGTTTCCATGCGTTGCTTCTGAATTCATTCTTGCTTTTTCATATTTTCTCCTGCGTGCAAGTACTAGTGCCGTAGTGTTTTTTACGCGCAGATGTAGTTAGATCTGCGCGTATTGAACGTTTACATGGGGTGAACGGGAGATTTTTCCCGCTAGTCCTTTGGACTAGATTTGGTTGGTTCGAATCCAACTCACCCCCTCTAAACTTTAACTCTCCTTAACTTTCTTCTTATTTTTTTCCCCTTTTTTCCCTCGTTACTAACCTCTTTTTCGTTGGCGCTATTTTTCAGATTGACTCGTGAGTTGGACCGGCGAAAACGCGATTCAACCCACGAACGACTCCATCGCCTTCGACTTCTATTCTCCTTTGACCCCTTGTCTTTGAATTGTTTTCGTTTGCGTGCTTGTTTTTTTTCCAGATTTACTAACGATTGGTTCCTTGTCCTTTGATATAGGATGGCTGAAAATTTATGAGGAGCAAGGCACGTGCTCATCAACGACGCCAACACTCGCGTTGTAGATTGTAGATAGGCTTATTGTTTGTATTTTACGAAATAGTTTTCAAGTAGGATTTGAAATAGTATTGTAGTGAATATTTAGGGAGTAGATTAGAAAATATAGTACTTACGCGATATTGGTTTGTATTAACTGTATTGCATAATGTATTCATTTGTGCGTTAGAACCCATGCTTGTTTGCATTCGTGTGTCCTATCGTATTGAGCATGTAGTTACGTAGCGAGTAAAAAATAGTTTCGAATAGCAATTGCTATTGCCTTGTCGCATTTTCACATATCACATGCATACTTTTCAAAGCACGAAAGCATCAACTAGGAAGTATAGTGCATCCCAACTTGCGGTATGCATACTAAGTTTCAATATGTTGTGCATGCAACATATTGAAACTTAGTATGCAACGCATACATGACCACTTCCGCGACTCAGATGGGATGGATTGACTGTTTTTTGTACTCACCCATATGGTGCGCGATTCCTATAGTTTAGCATTTTTGAGAACCAATTTTCATGTTGAGAATCCGATATTTGATGTCCACATATGTCAGTTGCATGTTACCACAACCCTAATTTGGGTTTAAAGGTCCCAAAATGGACTCAAATTGCAGTTTTAGCCACATTTTAGCAACTTTCACCTTGATTGCGCCCATATGGGGCGCGATTCCTACGGTCTAGCATTTTTGAGAACCAATTTTGATGTTAAGAATCCGATATTTGATGTCCACATATGTCAGTTGCATGTTACCACAGCCCTAATTTGGGGTTTAAGGTCCCAAAATGGACTCAAATTGCAGTTTTAGCCACATTTTAGCAACTTTCACCTTGATTGCGCCCATATGGGGCGCGATTCCTACGGTCTAGCATTTTTGAGAACCAATTTTGATGTTGAGAATCCGATATTTGATGTCCACATATGTCAGTTGCATGTTACCACAACCCTAATTTGGGTTTAAAGGTCCCAAAATGGACTCAAATTGCAGTTTTAGCCACATTTTAGCAACTTTCACCTTGATTGCGCCCATATGGGGCGCGATTCCTACGGTCTAGCATTTTTGAGAACCAATTTTTCATGTTGAGAATCCGATATTTGATGTCCGCACATGTCAGTTGCATGGTACAATAACCCAAATTTGGGGTTTAAGGTCCCAAAATGGACTCAAATTGCAGTTTTAGCCACATTTTAGCAACTTTCACCTTGATAGCGCTCATATGGGGCGCGATTCCTACGGTCTAGCATTTTGAATAACCAATTTATATGTTGAGAATCCGATATTCGATGTCCGCATATGTCAGTTGCATGGTACAATAACCCGAATTTGGGGTTTAAGGTCCCAAAATGGACTCAAATTGCATTTTTAGCCACATTTTAGCAACTTTCACCTTGATAGCGCTCATATGGGGCGCGATTCCTACGGTCTAGCATTTTTGAGAACTAACTTTCATGTTGGTGGTGACAACTCCGAGATGGAGGATGGTGGAGATGAGACGACATGGGTTGTGTATGCTCTATACGCATGTCGCCCTCGCGGCGGCCTCGTGTTGGCATCGGATGCGGATCGGTGTCATTCCACCGGAAATTTTGTTCACTGCATGCATTGCCTGTTAACTTTGCATCGGCTGCGTCGACATGACCATAACCGCGTTGCTCTCCCCGCAGCGGAGGTCCGAGGTGCTACAAGCGGGCATCACGCAGCTTTCGTCGTTGCAATAAGTGAACGTGCAATGGGCCCTTTATTATGAGTGTGATAAACACCTCAGAGGATAGGGAATTGATGTTATTTGTGGTTATGATTTATGCATGTTAAAATCTTCCCATATTCACACGATCGCGTAGACGCGTACGTAATCGGATCAGACAGGATGAAGCGGATGGCCACTCGTTTATTATTTGTGCAGCGGTGATTATAAAAATATTCATCTCATCAAGCGATCAGAGGAATTCGTCACAATCTATCCATCAATGAAGATATCAAACTATGTTGAAATGCTTACTACTCATCATAGCATTATGTATGGCAGGATGCCATGACGTGAGTTATTGGATCGCCCATCTCACATCCATGGGTTTATAACATAAAACACATTTTATGTTCTCGCTCCTCGCCAGCATAACAACATACTCGACCTCTGTGTGTTCACATTGAGTGTGTCTATGTCAATGTTACTTGTTGCCACTTTTGCTCTACTCTCGATGACATGGTCTACAAGTGCATAATATATACTCGTGCCGCGGATCAAACTTTCCTCTTGTTGCCTCGGCCACGAGCAACAACTTGCGGTGTGGCCGCAGATGATGTAGTTTCTCCTGGCCCTTTGCCTCGCCCACGAGCAACAGGTGGCTGTGCAGCCGCAGATGATGCAACTCTCCCTCGCCCCTTGCCTCGGCCACGAGCAGCAACTTGCGGCACCGCCGTTGATGACGATGCAGCTTCGCCTCGGCCCTTGCCTCGTCCACGAGCAACAGGTGGCTGTGCAGCCGCAGATGATGCAACTCCCCCTCGCCCCTTGCCTCGGCCACGAGCAGCAACTTGCGGCACCGCCGTTGATGACGATGCAGCTTCGCCTCGGCCCTTGCCTCGTCCACGAGCAACAGGTGGTTGTGCAGCCGCAGATGATGCAACTCCCCCTCGCCCCTTGCCTCGGCCACGAGCAGCAACTTGCGGCACCGCCGCTGATGACGATGCAGCTTCGAAAAATATACGAAAAATATGAATGAGCAAAATAATCTTGATTATTATTGTTGTGAACATAACTTCATCATTATTATGCAACTTTCCCCCGGATCATTTCATACACACACACACACACACATATATGTATATACATATATATACATATTATATCACTCTAAAAACACCATATATATATATATATATATGGCCCTGGAAGACTAATGAAACTCCATAATGAAAATTATTTTTTCCAAAAGTGTGCCGTGTGCGTGTGTGTGTGTGTGTGACCTTGCTCATGCATTTGTATCGTGGATGGATACATATTGTTATATATGTGTGTATGTGTGGTGCGGCCTGTGTGGTTTTAGCATGTTTCATATATTACGCATGCTCGGATTTGCTATGCGTGCATGTATAGGCTGTGGCATAATTGTCATTGTGAACATCACTGCATCATTATTAGGCAACTTGCCCCCGGAGAATTTTCCATCCATATTTGTTGGCAATGTGATTCTAGACCTCATCAAAACCCAGCAAAATAATTAAGTAATCAACCTTGTTTTGTTTTTGTGCAGTGTTGTGTGTGTGTGCGCGCGCGCATGCGCACGCGCGTGTGAACATGCTTGTGCGGCATGTGTATGAATGGATGCATATTACTGTGTGGGGGGGTGTGGCTTTGTGTGCAGGCTGTGTGGCTTTAGCAACTTGTCTAAATTAGGCATGCTCGGATTTGCTATGTACATTTGTATAGTAGTAGGTTGCATAAACTAAATTGTGTATGCTTGGATTTGCTATGTATACTATCTTGTATATAAGCTGTATATACAAGTAGTATACATAGCAAATCCAACCACACTTCTATTTTAGAAAAGTTGCTAAAGCCACACAACATAATACAGCCTATACAAGATAGTATACAGAGAAAATCCAAGCATGCTTAATTTAGAAAAAAAATGCTATATCACCCATGCAGCCTATACAAGTATACATAGTAAATCCAGGCCTACATAATTTAGAAAATTTGCTACTAAAGACACAACATATTACAGTATATGCAAGATAGTATACCTAGTAAATCCAAGTATAAGTATACACATTGTGATATATCACAGCCTATACAAGTATACATACTCAATCCAAGCATACATAATTTAGAAAAGTTGCTACATCGCAGTCTACACAAGTATACAACATAGCAAGTACACGCATACTTAATTTAGAAATTATGCTAAAGCCACACAGCCCGCAACACATAACAATATTCATTCATCCATACACACACACGCGCACACACACGTACACACACATATTTAAGTATTTTGCAATCTGCAACTACACGCATACACTTACACACAATGCGTGGTGGTAAGCCAGAGTGAATACTAATGTGTACACTTACACACATGAGCACACATGAGCACACACATTATCACGAGCTTACCTTGAGGTTTGCTTCCGCTAGAATCTCCACCTTGACGACAGTACCAAGTCCGATGCCCCCAAACATCCAGCATCGGAGCATATTTGATTCTGGCCCACCCTCTCGTTGCTTGACATTGTATTTCGATTGAAGATGAATGCTATCAAGCTGTGTATTTTCGGGCAATTTGTGTATGTGGAATCCGCTGAATGTCGTCGATCTCAGCAGGCGTTAACAACTGCTTGCATAATGCATCGATGTCTATCTTCGTGGTGCCATCCATTATGCCAGCTACCATTTGCAGTCCTGCCATCTGCACTGCATGCTTCTCTTCTAGCAGCACGGTGCATGCAGCATCAAGTTCTGTTCAAAAAGAAACCACGGAATATATCATCTTATTAGCACGTATAACCATCGATGCATGGTGGTAAGTCAGCATCAAAGTTAATAACACATATGTGTGCGTGCATGTAATGAGCGTGGACCTACCTCGGATACGATGTTTGTCGGCGTGCGACACGGAGTGCATTGCGTTGATCGCCTCGCATTGTTTATGAGATATATACTCCCCAACTTCTTTGTAACTAGATAATGGTGTCGCAGTGTCATGTGGAGATGTCACCTCCACATTTACATCTGATGCAACTACCTTCAGCAGTGGTCGTTTGCGCGGTGTGGTAGTCGTCACTTCGAAAGTAGCACGAGCTGAACTTCGAAGCTCCCTTTCATGCAACACCTCTGCAGCCGTGTCGATGGCAGTCGTGGCAATGTTATTGGCGGTATGCTCTTGGGCTGCAACATATCCGATCACCGGCACCGCGTCATGTCGCCGCATACAACGCGCAATCTCTGCATGGTGCGCATATGATTGTGCATAGCTACACGGACGACGCGCGTATTATTACCATTATTATAGAGCGCATACGTTGCCATTATGTCCACAATTAACATCTGCCGTACTAATATGATAATTCACAATAAGCGTGTGCATGCGTACCATCATCGGCTGTGCAACTTTCCGATCTTGAACGGCCTCTCCTTGTTAACCACTTCGCGGGGAGTTGATTAGTTGCAGCGTCATCGCCGTCTGTCTCAACTATCAATTGTCGCTCTACATTGATGATAAAATTACTGTCCGAAGCCGAGAAAGCAGATACGCCATTCTTTATACGATCCCGCAACGTCGGCGCATCAGTTTGTATTATTGAAGTCGGAGCTCCGCGTGGATGTCGCCAGTCGTTATCAGAAGGAGGTTGCTGGGGCAACAAGTGCGCGTTGCTGCAACCTGCCTGCTTAGAGACACAACGCGAACACTTATCGTTGGCCGCAAAGTTTAGGATAGAACACGCCTTTCTATTGCTCGCCATATCAGTTGCGAATAGGTTCGGCTACACGACAACAACTATGCGGCAAAATCGCGCATACCGCCATTTGCGTATGCGCCATTGACGCTCGGCTTTGACACGCTCATGCGCGAAAATTCTCGAGAGACTGCCTCTAAAAAGATTGCAGAAGCTTACGAAGTAATGCCGTGCATGGCGCTCGCGAATTCAAGCAACCGGCTTAACAGTGGCTTCACAGTGGCTATCGGCTTCAACGTAAGCTTCTGTAAGCCAAGCACTCAGGAATTTATAAATTCGCGCCAATTCGGCGTTTCAGGCACCGTGTAATTATTGGTTCGAACATACCCCCCCCTTCGCACCCGACCATCCTTCGTCCGAATTCGGCGTGTGGGGACCAGTACAACATCCATCCCATCTGAGTCGCGGAAGTGGTCACATAGCATATCCAATATGTGTGTGTTAAAGCATATCATTAATATGTGTTTGCTATTCGTTGAAAGACCGAATATCTAGGTAGATATGGCCATGTTTACATCGTATTCGATATGCGGTAGATATATACATGGCCATGTTTGATCAGTACTTGAGAATAAACACATGATAGGTAAGGCCATACTTACCCTTGTTTATGTATAAACATGGCCATGTTTGATCATTACTTGAGAATAAACACATGATAGGTAAGGCCAAACTTACCCTTGTTTATGTATAAACATGGCCATACTTACCTTGTACTTGGATATAGATACATGATAGGTAGGGCCCTACTTACCCTTGTTTATGTATAAACATGGCCATACTTACCTTGTACTTGAGTACAGATACATGATAGGTAGGGCCCTACTTACCTTGTTTATGTATAAACATGGCCATACTTACCTTGTATCTACCCAATGTCTAAGTGATTCATGCATTCACGTGCGTACGTATGGTGCGTTAGACATTGGGTAGGTACAAGGTAAGTAAGGGGTAAGTAAGGCCAAAAACCACGACCAAACATGGCCTTACTTGGGTTGTGTTGCGCCGCTGAAAAACTGACTAAACATGGCCATGTCTGGTCGTGGTTTTTGGCCATCCAGACACAAGGTAGATACAAGGCAAACATGGCCCTACCTACGATTCCTAAATTTGTAGGGTGCCGGTGTGCGGGAACCCCTCTGCGGAGAAGGGGCCGCAGAGCCAGGGAGTGTAGAACCCGCAGGTGAGCCAGATGCAGCCGCGGCGGCACGCGCGGAGCGCGAATGGACTCCACCACAGGTCGAGGGCTTCGGCGGTATGACACCATAGCTGGAAGCACGTAATCGGGAATGTTGGAATCTGCGTAAAAACAACGGGGCACAACTGTAGCCCAAATTGTCAACGGTTTGGTGATAAAATTTTGACGCGGCCGCGATCTTCAACGGTGGCCGAGGTCGAGATGTAGTTGCTGTCGGCGACGTGCGTCAGCTGCCGGCGACGTGCGGCGGTTTTCAAGGAGTTTCGACGTGCCCTCCAAGGATCAAAAGTAATCAACGAACACCCACAAGTGGTGGCCGATAACCTGACAAGAAGTGAGATATATATATATGTCGATATATATGTCGAATGCGTGTGTGCAGAACAGTCTCGCAGGGGCAGGTGTTCTCGGATACTAAGATGATATAAAATACTTAGGTGAGTGTTTTATAGCACACCGTGACAACCGTGACAATGGACACTGGTGACACATCGGGCTGAGGGGTGACAGACAGGAGACCCACTGTGCCCCCCCCTTACAGTGGGGGTGGCAAGATTGGGCTCCCCGTGACTGACCCCCCTGACTCAAATCCGTCCAGAGGTAGTGACAGTAGCCGTACAGTCGAGTAGCCGTGCAATAGGACTGACCGTAGCCGTAGCCGTACAGTGTAGTCTGACCGACCGTTTCTGCGCTCGTACTGATGCTATACTGATCAAAACGAATTCGTCATTTAGGTGTTAAGAACATCCAACACCTCCGCGACGAAATCGTAAGAAAACTCTTGTGGGACGATCGACAACCTGGCCGCGCCGCCCTATAACCAACGAATTCGTCGTCGGCGGCCAAGTTGCGAAGAATCATGCCTCCAAAGTGGGCATTTTCCCGAACGGCGGATACGAAAACCTTTGAGCGAGATCAATAAAAGTTACGAACCCGCTCCGTATAATATGTTTGCGTCACTAGTTTAGGGTTCGGGCGGGTAGCACGACGTTTTTGTAGCTACCCCCTACCATTTTTGTAGCTACCCGGGTTTGTAGCTTATCTGCAAAAGCTCCCGCGGTGGCACATTTTGTAGCTATAGCTACAAAAGCTCCCGGGGTGGCCCATTTTGTAGCTGGCTACACAATTCACGAAAACGAATTTTTGAGCTATTGGAACCACAAACGAATGACACCGCACATAAATCATAGTACATTTTTATTGAACTAACAGTACCGCCTACCGCGCAGATGGCATGTAATACCAATATATAGACAGTTGTATGGAGGATGCCAAGAAATTAATGCTATCAAACTATCATGCATACTAGCACGAGGCAAACATGCAGGCATTTCAGATCGGTCGAAAGATTAGCAAACACAAATTAGACTCTTAAAAAACAATAGCATAATTAATACCATCCATACTAGGTTGCTAGTTTCTAATCTAAGGGTTCGACGACCCGTGGGCGATAAGAAAACACGAGCACAGAGCACAGATCCAAAATAATTCCAAACATGTTTCCTGCAGCACACGAGCGTCGACTTAGTCAGGACGTTGGGGAACGAACCCAATACGGACAAACCTATTGCTGTTGGCATTTCGCCCTCGATTGGGAGTTTACACGGAAGACGTTTAAAAAAACAGCGAAACAGTAAACAGGGAAATAGGTGGAGTAATTCTGAAGTAAACCTGCGAATTTCTAAAATAAACAAGCGAATATCATTTTTGCAAGACTGGAAATTACAGCATGCCACCAGCAACGTTACTGGCGGCATCAGAAGGAGCCCGGCGTAAAAAAAGAAACCTGCAAAAAAACGATACGCTAGTCAGTAAAGATGTTGGGACTCGAACCCAAACCGTCGGGCTGTAAATAAGCCCGCCGGTCTCCAAGCACCCCTATCTTCAGCGAGTTTAGTAGAGCTGGAAAGATGCCGCCAGCAACGTTGCTGGCGGCTTCAGAAAATGCACAACATAGTGGCAACCTGCGAAAAATAACGATGCCCGGAGGAGATGTTGGGAATTGAACCCATACTGTCAGGCTGCGAAGAAGCCCGACGGTCTCCGAGCATCCCTACAACGTAGGAAACAAGAACCGGGCCAGCAACGGCTAATGTGAAACATCGCACGCAGCGAGGAAAGCCCCCCTCCCCCGCCAGGCTCCACGCATACAGGTTAAAACACGACCGATTCAGGATATCCGCTAGGATAACGAAGTGGCGTGTAAAAGTTGTTAGTCAAACAAGAAAGCAGAATGCTGAAACAGCAGGCATGAAACAGGCGGCGCAAGAAGAGAGCTTGAAGAATGGTGAAGGTGTGGCAAATCGGGATCTAGAGGTAGTTGTCCCCAAATCGGCACCCTTTTAGAATATCGATATATATATCGTATGCTTTACCAAATCACAAGCCCGTTGATACTATATGTATCACATATGAGTCCTTGACAGCGCCCAAAAAATCGCATGCAAAAATATTAAGTTCCCGAAAAGATCTGTACGGTTGAATACACTCCTATATAAAGAGCCATGTCGCCAAATCGGCACCCAGGCTACACATGTAACAACGAAACAAGGTATAATTCATGCATATATATTTCGTATTCTATGACGAATTGGGTTGTCCAATAGGCACCATTCAAAAGGCCGTGGAAAAACGGTCCAGAAAACTTATACATGTTACGAAAATAGATCACTAGAACGGAAGTTAGCCTCCTTCAAACACATGGCATTTTCCTGCTTTCACAAGGCGCGATTAGGCTGGGAAAACATTGAGAAAACATAATCGTCCATCGTGTAAAACAGTTTTTTTTTCTCGAATCTGTCGGTCTGGCAACGGAATGAGACTATTCAAATGCAACGTGCGACGTATAAATATGTTGAAGTACAATACTACTGGGTATCGCTATAAAAAGGGGCTTGAGAGGAATATATAAAGTCATAAAGAATAGTGAAATATCACATATATATGGATATAATACTCGAAAATCCTCGAAAATCATGCCCCCCAAACCGAAAATTAACCATTGATACATTACACTTTCCATAGTTAACAGACTCGGTGCCGATTTGGGGACAACTACCTCTAATATGAGATTTCCTCAATCGTGGATGCGCGATCGTCAGAGCTCGTCGGGGCCGCGTGACTCCTGAAATATCTGAAGTAGGAAAGGTGACTGGTGACGTGGTGAGACGATCTTGAAGCACGAGATGCGTGACATATATCCGATCGAGTCTGCTAGTTGTGACTAAAGATCGAACGGACAGTCCGTCAGCCAGTCGGTTGATATTTCGATCGGGCGGTCGAACGGTCGCCATACAGTCGATGTAAGACTGAATGTTATGGTCGACGACAAATATAAATTATAAAAACTGTGTTCTCAAAATTTTGGCATCTTTATCTACTCTATCTGCTTCCTTTCTGACCTGGACTCGCCCCGTACCGAAGGATGCACTGGGTAGTATGGCTACAAACAATCTGGGGGCGGTGTCGTGTGGTGATGCATCCTGGCGCACACTGTTAACACTGGGGTGTGCCCTGGAAAAATCCTGGGAATTTCCCCTTTCCCCTATAAGGGAACGAAGATTGTCCCAGAATTTCCCGGTCGGTTCTGGGGCACCTACAAAAATGTCACAAGCTACAAAAATGGTAGGGGGTAGCTACAAAATGACCCCGTTATCGTTCGGGCGGTATGACAACTCAGTTGTCAACTTGTCACAAATTGGTTGACAGGTGTTGATCGGGCTATCGTTGTAGGATGAGACATAGCCCATATGGCTTAGCCTAGGCACCTAATTTAACACTACACAACCTCGGAATATGTAAACAGGGAGGCATACCTCGAACTGATACACGATCCCTCATTTTCCTTTTGGCGATTAAGAAATATGGTACAACAGTCAGCTCCATCACTCACAGCGAAGGAAGACTTGCCAGCTAGGCATCGCAAAAACACCCTCGTTTCAAGCTTTCAACAAAAAAAACCTTTGAAGAAGCTATCCCATTTACAATAATGACTAGGAGTGTCAAGCAGACAAGACTCCCCATTGCACTCAAACAAGCCCATGTGGACTGCTCCGTCCATTCTCTGCTGCATCTCAATGTTAGTTATTGATGAGGTACTGCAATATATTTCATATGCTATAGGTAATTCATGAGGAGGCCGTTTCGCACATACTCAACTGAAAACACTAAATCAAGAAAGGGAAATAGTGAACCTGCGCGTTGCCAAACAGCCAGAATCCTGTGCATTTCAGGAAGTTTTCACCGTGGGGTGTGCAACCAGAAAAGCAATCAGTCGATCATGGCAGGGCACATTCTGTGTTTGTGATTCCATTATTGTAACACGGCATAGGTCACGCTGCCATAGTCGAGGGGCGTTCCTTGCTTTCGTCGTTTGTACAGCATGCAACACGGACAGAAGTAGCAACTGAAGAAGATAGTTGCGACTGTGCCGAGAATCACGCTCAAAATCACAACTGCCGTGACCCAAGGTTTGGTTTCACAAGTCACGTTGCAAACATGATTATTGACGCCAGCACAACGACAGTCGACCGAACAGTCTGTTGAGGAGCTCCTGTCCGTTCGGAGTTTCGCTGCACACTCGGCGTCGTACTCAACAGAGCAGTTTGTAGGACACACTTCGTTCGCACTTGATAAGTTGACCAGCAGGGCCAAAAGTATGCAGGAAAACGCCGAACACCTGATGCAACGAGCCTGTGTATCACGCAACCCAGAGGTAGCTCGCTTAAGAATAATTGAACGGAATCTACGGTGCGAAGTGCTCAGAGAATATTAAATGAGAAATAATGACCGTAGTTAGCCCAGCCATGATACTCAAGCCGTAAAGAAGGGAGGAACTTCGCGCAAGAGGGCATGCATACACATTGCGCGGCATGAGGCCCGCTGACAAAAGCCAGCCCACCATCATCCCAGTGGATGTGAGAAGCATTCAAGAACAGGGCTTGCATATACACACGCACTGAACGGCATGAGGCCTGCCGACAAAAACCAGCCCACCATCAGCCCGCAGAATGTGAGAAGCATTCAAGAACAAGACGGGACCGTGCAAAGATACTACCACCGACGCATGCACATATCAAACCTAATGAAATGCAGTATGGATAGATGGATGTGTGTACTATTGCCACACATACAACCACTGCCACACATACATTTTGTGAGATTGTACAATTTTACGCAACCTCTGCCTGTTGATCCCAGGGTGGACAGGAATACGTAATTTCTGGAGCATACATACACACACCCACACCAAACGGCATACGGCACGCCAACCGAAGCCAGCCCACCACTATCCCAGTGAGTGTGAAGAAACGTGGCAGGTAAAAAACATGCTTTTGTTCTGTCCTCCTGCAATCTTGTCGTCGGAGTGCACAGCAAGCCACCGCCAGCGGCACGCTCTCTTCACCGCGAAGAGAGGAAACTGTGTTTCAATCAGCCTGGGTTCTGCTGAGTGAACGTCACGGGCACGGCGTACTAGCGAAAGTCGTGCCATGCCGACGGTCTAGACGAGACCCCTACTGGATCTGCGCTCGCCTTTTTCTCTTTGCCTTTGAAACCTGACAGTATGCCTGATTTCAGAGGTTGGCTACACGACGATATCACATTTATCCTTCCTATAAACAAGGCAACGGCGCTTTCAAAAGTTTGCGCAAAGCTTACAGTGCTCGCCTTGCGAAAACTGTACCCTGTGAGTTGAGGTGGAAAATAGTGGTGTGTTCAGAACACACGTTAGCAACCTTACTTGCTCTGTTGGGTCTATGTCAGGAGAATATCTCCTGAACGCACTGCGGGGTTGTGGGCGAGGTTTCAGATATCGGGCGCATACCGGCATTCTTTACAATCGTGCCCACGTGTTGTGCTTTCTTGAAATGTTCTCCGTATCTCAGATATATTCGCACGGCTAGAGTAAAACTGTAACAACAAAACACACAGAGTTCAGGGAAATTATTCCCGAACGGCATTTATTTGCCGGATGAGCAGGAAACTTGCTTCTAGATTAGCGGTTTCACAAGTGGCGTTCGCAACCCTAAGCTTTCTCGAGATGGTGCCGACTCGACTTGCACAACTTCGACATTCAACACGAGTGGGGAAACATACGCAGTGTGTCGTCGGCAGACATCCACAATCACACAGACCTACGTACGGTTGGAAGGCTTCCGCACTCAACTAGGGTTCAAATACAATACCATCAGTACGTAAACCCAAAATCTGTCTGGTGTTTTGGAGACAAATAACTTCCACTTGCTATTCTAGAACGACAACTTGTTTGAAAAATGCAACACAGCCTTGAAGGTGGTGGGTGGGGTGTGAGATAAAGAATGGCAAGTCGACTGCACGCACGCATACACGCACACGAACAGAAGTTCACTGAACCACTGTTTTGAAACCGCTCGTGTAGCGGCCAAAGACTCAACAGCGAGCCGCATTGACATTCAAGAGGGTGGAAGAAGACACTTACTACGCGCGAGAAAGTATTTCAGTGCTTTCACTTCCAAAGTCTCTGGTTTAGCACGACAATATTTCGATGAAAACCTAGAAATGCGTGATAATGCACCCTTGCGCCCGTCCTAAGCATCCCGTCCGACGGTCGCGACAGCTCGCGATCCTGAATCTGAACTGCTCGTCGGTTTTCTGAATTACAGAGCTCCGCGGGCATTTCCAGCATTTTTAATGCCGCGGTACAGTAAGGCCTGTGCTACACCAGATTTTGGTACACTGTCGAGAAGCAAATAAGATTCGTTTCGCCGGGTCATACAGTCTCCATATGACCCAGCGATCATTTTCAGACGAGTTATTAAATCTATAAATCACAGTCCGCGCGATCAGATTAAAATCGACATTCGCCTGATCGAACGTGCGAAACGACTTAAAAAGGAATATTTCGGGCAAACGCGCGTCGGTCCGACGTGGACAACATCATAAAAACGTGCTCGTGTGTACAGATCGCGTCCGCGTCGTTTGAAAAATATAAATGCAGATTTTCCACGTCGAAAACTAGACGACCCGATCTTGAACACTGTCTGTGATTGGAAAATGCAGCATATTCTAGTCCAGCGATACACGATCTTCGCACCCCAGCTAGCCGGTGGTCTCTCTGAACCGTTCCCGTTGTTTTGATCTGATGATCCAGGATTTGTCGCAGGCGACATTTGGGTGACATTTGGTGCAAATGTTGTCCAACATTTGGACCTCGATTTCGAGGTCCCAAATGTCAGGGCCATTCACAGGTAGTCGACTACCTGCGAAAAGTACCTGCGCGCAGGTAGTAGGTACTACCTGTACCTGTACCTGTCGCTGATAGGCTAGTACCTGTACCTGTACCTGTGCCCGATTTCGGTCATCCAAAGTACCTGTACCTGTACCTGCGGGCCCGGATTTCGACAGGTAATACCTGTCATCCGCAGGTACTCTCTACCAATTGCATCCAATAGGGGCTACTCTCTACCAATTGCGCAATTGGTAGCGGAGCAACCCGAATTCGCTTGTTCTCTTGCGTGAACGCGTGATACAGTACTGTAGCGCGTTTGGCCATTTGCAAGATTGCAACCATGCCGGACAGTGACCCCTGTGAGGAGCCTTCATCATGGGAGCAATATTTGTAATGTGACACTGGTTTTGCAGACACAATGCATTTTTTCTAACTTTTGACACACCGCTTATCCTTTCCGGATAAATTTTGATGTGTGAATAGATCTTGTTTAGAGGAACATTTTGATATGTCGTTTGTTGGTATAGGCGCAATATTACGTAAATGGGAGCAATATTTGTAATGTGACACTGGTTTCGCAGACACAATGCATTTTTTCTAACTTTTGACACACTTATCCTTTCCGGATAAATTTTGATGTGTGAATAGATCTTGTTTAGAGGAACATTTTGATATGTCGTTTGTTATCATAGGCGCACTATATCGAAAGCTTCATCATTTTTGTGATGTGATATAGTACTATATAGTTTCAACGGTGACGACGGACAAGGCATTCCCCAAAAATCTGAAAGACTAATCCTTTCGGCTTGCGTTATGCATAAGTTTGAAACTTGAAAGTCTTTCGATTCTGAATCTAAATTGCCAACCTTGATAAGTGTCGACACCTTGCTCATAAGTTATCGTCATCCTGCGGATAAGTTTACACCCTTAACCAGAGACTTTGCAGGCTCCTGCAAGCGGGCTTGAGCATGCTCTGGCACACATTAGGTCACTAACAGTCTGCGTTGATTCCGTCTTTGACCTGGACTCGATCAATCATGTCGACGACTTCTCGCCATCGGATTCGGTATATTCGAAAATGGTTTGCAAGCATGTCACGTTGGCCGAATCTGGTCAGTGCTTCCGGCTACAAGTACCTGCAAAAGTACCTGTGATACCTGCGGTATTACCTGTATTTGTACCTGCACCTGCGGCAAAGTACCTGTACCTGTACCTGCGTCCATTTCCCCAAAATTGGATATACCTGTACCTGTACCTGTGCCCAATTCCACAGACCCCCTAGTACCTGCAGGTAGCAGGTACTACCTGTGAATGGCCCTGCCAAATGTTGGACGATTATTTGCTTTTTGGCATTTCACAAATAATGACTTCGCATGACCTCGCATGACATCGCCGGATGACAGTCGCGACAGGAGCCAATGAAATCGCTGCGATCAACACATTTGCTTTCCCAAGTTTCGGTGTAGCACAGGCCTAAATTCGGCCGCCATTCGTTTTCCCGTAAAATCTGTCATACTGAGACACATTACGTCTGTATGATCGCGCTTGACACACACTCGTGTTACCAGTGAGACACTTTACGTCCAGAGAGACACTTTACGTCTGTTAATGAAGGGAAAGGGAAAGGCAAAGGGTTTAAGATTTAGCGGCAGTAGGAATAGTTTTCGGAAGCATATGAAAAGTATTCTAGTGCTTCTGAAAACTATTCCTACTTCTTCTATATCCTAAACCCTTTGCCTTGCCTTTTACTGCTGCACGCGACCGGCAAGCATCTTTGAAACTTCCGAGTTTCAAAGATGCGTTTTGTATTTTGGGTGCACCCTAAAATTGCATGATTCAAATTAAGTGTTGAATATTCATTGTAATATGAGTTAGCATGCGAGGTTGCAAAGGCATCGGGACAGAATCTACGAAACTGTCCTATGCCTTTGGGTTTGGGTTCGAACGTACCCAAACCCAAAGATGGCAAACAGCCTAGGGCTTCCCGTGCGTCCTAGCGCACTTATAGAAAGGATGATCTGACTATATATTTGTAACGGGTAAATATATAGACAGTGAAACACAGAAAACACGCAGGGCCGGGTGCTCGGAACGGTGATAACATAAAACTGAAGAGTTAGCAATAACGGAGGCTAACTAGCAGGTCACGGATCGGTGTCACGGCTATGGGTGTCACATGTCACACACGCGGCGAGGGGTGAAACAGGGAGAAGCAGGCCACCATACAGTGGGGGGGAAATCGGCTTCCCTGTTAGGGCTGAAGTGCGAGCCCACAATTATTATACAATATATCAAATAAACACTGTGTTGTTGAACGGCACACACAAGTGTAACAATCAAGCGGGTTGTGAGTTGCAGTCTCTGGATAAAGAACTGCTGAAGCACAACGCTTCCTCACTTTGTACCATACGTCTCCCATCATCTTAGATGGTACCGCCATTGGGTTGTGAACCCGAGACGTAGGTTGAACGACCAATATTGTAATAACGACTAGTTCGTTCATGCTGTGCATGCGTGTTCCGCACATGCTTAAAGCAAGATGGTTCTTGTTTGTATTCAAGATGTATCTTTGCTTTGCCATCTTCGAGTTCGACGTACGAACTCTCGATGACAGGGTTGACAGATGATGTGACATTATCATCTGGCGACATGTACAGTCATCGTCGACCGTACTGACGACTGTCATAATAATATATGACACGACTCGACATGTACAGTCATGGTCGACCGTACTGACGACTGTCATAATAATATATGACACGACATGACATGACATGGTATGACATGTCTGACAGGTATGACACGTATGACATGTATGACACATATGTCATCGGTCATGACCCTGACAGATCTCCCCTCTTAAAAGAGTTGTGACCTCACAACGGGCATACCTTTGTATATGTCTATGATGTCTTTGTTGTTGTCGCTTCTTGCTGGTACCAGTCTTCTTACACCGATTTGAGGCGTCCCTCATGGTGTTTTTAGGTTATTGGGGGGAACTGAGTCCACTTTAGTCCCTCACCTTAGGCATTTAGCCCTACAGTTCTTAGGATGTAGCCCCCATGAATTGCGTATCGTATTTCAGAGTGACGTTTCAAGGTATCTTCCGAGGTTTACGTTACGGATAGATATTTGCGCTTGCCGTCGACACCTTCGATGATCGACGATTTAACGAACGATTCACGGCGATAATGCATCCACCTCTTCCTCCCTTCAGAGAGCTTACTCCCCCGAAGTTCACAGGAATACTATGGAGAGCCCCTTCCGAATATTTCGAAATTACGGCTTGTTTTTAATGCAGCGGAGGAGGCCCTGCTTACGAGATATCGGAGGGTCTTTATAAGTCCACTTTAAATCCTCACCCGTCTGCCAAACTCCCTTTTTTCGGTCCGGTACGCGCGCTTTGACGAACATCTATCGCGATGAGTGAGAATGGATTCGCCACGTACTAATGTGAAATTTGTTTAGTTATGTTTGTCAAGCACAACTCAGGATCACAACTCCGTCTACCTCAATCTCCGGTAGCTGCGGATGATTGGCCAAAAGTCCGATGACAAACCACGGCTGGCAAAGGTAGCATTAGCAGTTTTTATTTATCCACAGATATGATATCTCGCATGTGTGCGTATCTGTGCAAGGGTATGATTTTGAACAAGGCTCACTACACCTTTAGCAAGGAAGGATCAATTTCCCGCTTCTATGCAACATAATGATAAAACATTAAGAGCAAGGTTATATAGATGATCGACATGTATTAGTATATATTACAAGAAGTAAGGGCACGAGGCTTAATAAATGTTTAGCCTTCATAGGCAGCTATAATGTCTGCTGCATTGGTCAGCTCTGTGGCTTTGACCCAGGTGTCATGCTCAGGGCCGTAGCCTGCATATCGCACTAAATAGTATTTGACACCTCTAGTGAACTTATCCGAGAGTATATGTGATATCTCAAACAGTGGTTGCCCTTCTTCGGTGATCATCTGTGGCAGAGGCAAAGGTGCTTGGATCGAGTCATTGTACAGCTCTAATCTGGATACAGGCTGTACCGGATGAATACGGATATCGAGGTTTCCGAAATCTAACTCGTATGCACGCCCATGGCTAAGCACTTTGGATATAGTGAACGGCCCAATATATGGCTGCTTAAAGTGTCTGCCTGCCTCTGTCAAACCAGTCCATTGAATAAACTCGGTCCGTAAAAGAACTTTCTGCCCAACTGCAAACTGCTTAGGCATGTGAGTCTTATTGAATCTGGCTTGGCTAATTTCTGCTGCTCGGGAAATGTTGTCTACCGCGTTGGCATGAACAGCCGAGTACTGGTCAAAATGATCTCGAATAGCTCTTTGTATTGGAACAGGAGCTTCTGGCGGAATAGTGATAACCAGGTCATGAGGCGAAAGTGGTTACGCCATCGAGTCGAGATAAAATGGTGAATAACCAGTTGATGCAGAAACGGTATTGTTAATTGCAAACTCCACCAAAGGCAACGTGTCCTCCCACGAATTGGCTGAAATATCATTGCAACAACACCTGAGGATGAAAAAATACCATCTAATCAGTTTATAAACCAGAGGATGGTGAAATCGAATCATGAATCAACAATTTGAAAAGTACCTGAGGATATCCTCGATGAAGGCATGGCTCCTCTCATTGGCAGCATTCGATTGTGGATGGTGTGATGACGTCATGGACAATCTCGTACCAGTAGATTTCCACAGTGTCTGCCAGAATGTAGAGGTGAATCTGGGGTCTCGATCTGAGATGATGTTCCTCGGAAGACCATGGAGCTTGAAGATATGCTGCATATAGATAGAAGCAGTATGCTGAGCTGTCCAGGTCATGCTGAAGGGGATGAGATGACAACGATGAGAGAATTGGCACATTACCACAAATATACTGTCGTGCCCATTAGTGGTGATAGGCAGGTCAGTGATCCAATCAAGAGATACATCTAGCCATTTTGTCTTAGGCACGGAATATCGTATATGTGCCTGACCATAAGGCTTGTGTCGCCTCGTTTTCTGGCGCTGACAAACGGGGCACTCCCGAATGTACTTGATGGCTGCCGTTGTCATTCCTGGCCAATAATACCGGCTACGCAGAAGATGAAGCATGCGATTTTTGCCTACATGACCAGAAATAGTGGCTGAGTGGCACTCATGAAGAAGAATGTGGCGAAGTTGTGTGATCTCACCGTCATCTGTGGGGACTTTAGCTGTTGGTGGAATGTACAGCTGTCTGCCATATATGGTCTTACGATAGATCAACCCCTGAATGAGCTCGAAGCTGTAGCTGCTGACTGACTGTGATGAAGTCGATGATGTCAGCTTAGCCAAAATAGTCTGTGCAAATGTGTCACGATCATATTCGGATATAATGATGTCGTGTAGCTGATGAGCTGATGAAGAAGATATAAGAGCAATGAATGTAGGATCTGCAGATGGAATGACCTCGCTGATGTCCATGTGCTGAAGACAATCAGTGAGTTCAAGAAGTGCAGAGATACGAGTGAGTGCATCTGCAACCTTATTCTTCTCGCCAGCAATGTGCTCTATATGGAAGTTGTACTCGGAGAGCTCATCCAACCACCGTGCCTGTTTGGGGCTCAGTGTGGATTTGGTCTGGAAATAAACCAGTGGCTGATGATCTGAGCGTACAATAGTCTCAGGAGCTCCCAACAAGATGTGGCGAAAGAATCGGAAGCCTTCTACAATGGCAAATAGCTCGATCTCAGGAATAGGCCAACGTCTCTGTGTATCGGATAGAGTGACGCTGTGATAGCCACATGGCTTCATACCTTTTCCTTGATCCTGGAGTATCACTTGACCAACGTGTGTGCCTGATCCATCGACCTCCATAATAGATGGCAGTTTCTGATCTGGAAGCTGCAATACTGGAGCGTTACAGATGGCGCTTTTGAGATTATCAAATGCCTGCTGCTGCTCAGATTCCCAGACAAACTCTGCATTATCTTTAAGGAGACGATTGAGCGGCTCGGCAACTTTGGAGAACTTTGGTATGAATCTCCTGAATTGACCGACCATGCCCAAGAATGACCGAAGGGATGACTTGCCATCTTTAGCCATACGGCGTAGAGGCTGCTTTCCAACGGTAGGACCATAAGACACTGGAGGCTGAATTGCCATGACTGCTCGGATTCTGTCTTCGATGATGGATAGGCCTGCTTCAGAGATGTGATGTCCGATAAAGTCTTTCTCGTCAAAAGCCAGAATTTAGACGACAAATGTCCACCTTTTCCTTACGGACCTCGGCAGTCGGCAGCTCAACAACGTATTTCGCTCCCGACTGGCTCATGATGCCGATATGTTTATGGTCTGAGAGTTGAATATTTTGTTCATAATATCAGTAACTTTTGTTTTCTGCGGCGAGTTCTCACTGCAACCTCAAGGACGCCAGCTTAAGCGCGTAGGCTTCTCGAAGATTGCGATACTTAATTCACGTGAACGTCATCTTCGCTAGTTCGTTGCATGAGCTATGGCGCTCGGAACCGAGCAAATGAAACTGTTTTGGAAAGGTATTGCACTCCTCTTCTGGTTTCCGTGTTCTGTGTTGGACCTAGGGCGGATGTTTGTTTGTTATTCACGTGTGAACATAGAGCAGACGCAGGCTCCGCTGTTCCTAGGGCATCTTTGATGTTTCATAGCATTAGCTACACAAGTCGGAACCGTACAAATCGAAAAGTTTTCGGCAGCTAAGAGTGCCCTCTTTCAGGTTAACTTGCGTACGTTAGCCCACACGCGGATGTTTATGAGCTATTCTAACCACGGTTTGTGGCTGGCTTGTGCATTGCAGATAATTGGCCATCTTAGATATTTCTTCGAGGGAGCTATAGAGCTCGGAACCGAGCAAATGAAACTGTTTTGGAAAGGTATTGCACTCCTCTTTTAGGTACCGTGGCGTATTGGAGCCCTAGGGCGGATGTTTGTTTGTTATTCACGCGTGAACATTGAGCAGGCGCAGGATCCGCTGTTCCTAGGGCATCTTTAATATTTCATAGCATGAGTTACAGGTGTCGGAACCGAGCAAATCGAAAAGTTTTCGGCAGCTAAGAGTGCCCCCTTTCCGTTTAACTTGCGTACGTTAGCCCACACGCGGATGTTTGTGAGCTATTCTAACCACGGTTTGTGGCGGGCTTGTGCATTGCAGATAATTGGCCATCTTAGATATTTCTTCGAGGGAGCTATAGAGCTCGGAACCGAGCAAATGAAACTGTTTTGGAAAGGTATTGCACTCCTCTTTTAGGTCCCGTGGCGTATTGGAGCCCTAGGGCGGATGTTTGTTTGTTATTCACGCGTGAACATTGAGCAGGCGCAGGATCCGCTGTTCCTAGGGCATCTTTAATATTTCATAGCATGAGTTACAGACGTCGGAACCGAGCAAATCGAAAAGTTTTCGGCAGCTAAGAGTGCCCCCTTTCCGTTTAACTTGCGTATGTGAGCCCTAGGGCGGATGTTTGTCAACTATTCTAACCACGGTTTGTGGCTGGCTTGTGCATTGCACATAATTGGTCATCTTAGATATTTCTTCGAGGGAGTTATAGAGCTCGGAACCGAGCAAATGAAACTGTTTTGGAAAGGTATTGCACTCCTCTTTTAGGTCCCGTGGCGTATTGAAGCCCTAGGGTGGATGGTTGTTTGTTATTCACGCGTGAACATTGAGTTGGCGTGTGCATTGCACAAAATAGGGTTTCGAAGCTCCTTCCTCAAGGGAGCTATGCAACTCGGATGAGGAGCACGCGGTGAAGTTTTAAAAAGGTACTTCACTTCTCTTCACTTTCACTTTCTTTGGCCTATGTGGGCCTTGGGGGAGATGGTAAAGTGTTGTTTTGATGTGTAGCGCAAAGCGGGTGAGGCCATGCATGCGCCTTTTAGATAGGGTTTTCAGACCCCACCCTTTCGAGGGTATCACTGTGTGACATCATAAAACGGAGCACATAGCTATGTAGAGCCGGGTGTGAGGAAAAGGGGGCACTTTTCAAAAGTGAATTTGCCTTTCTTATGCTCCTATGGCGCCCATTCTTAGGGTAGTGGGTAGGGTTCGCATAGGGCGGAACGTGTGCTCCTGCATCGCAGGGTTTCAGACTGTTGGTGTTGGTGGTGGCTGGGAGGGCTGGGAGGGAATCATCTCCGGTGATGGGAGATTCGACATCGTCGTTTGTCGCTTGTTGTGTCGCAGGCTTCTTTTGGAATTGGCCCTTGTTTATGTATTTGGGCGGCATAGTTTAGGTTTCGGGTTTGGACGGAAAGGGTTAGAAAGGCAGAGGGTGCAAACTTCTTGAGTTATGTGCTCCATGAGAGTGAAGCTGTCTTATGGGAGCAGCTATTGCCTTGTTCGCGCCAGACCCTAAGTGTATAGTGAGCAATATCTGTGCTACTTAAAATGATACTAAGAGGCGGAATCAGAGCCCGCGTTGTGAAAAGAAAGCACGTGCATAAATAATGGTTAGGATACAAGTGGAATCATACCCCGCTAGGGAAGATACCAAAAGGCATAATTAAAGTGACGTGTAGATGGGTCATGCATGTTTCGCGGCGACACCCCACAAGGTTTCAGCCAAAATAGCATTCGAACGCGTGCGAATCATGGAAAATGGATTAGACCATCGTTTTCCTCGACATCGAATTGTGTTTAGACATATATCATAGTTTTATGTTAAATATATCAATACTTTGAAACCCTAACCCAAATCCCCATTTTAGAGCCCCTCCAGGTGCGATGTGCACGATGCCACAATCTATTGAGGCATATGTTCAAGAAATTGGTAGAGCAGGAAGAGATGGCGAGCGGGCTAACTGCATGTTGTTGTTCTCACCAAAGAACTTGCAAAATATCAAAATCGTGTTTCAAAAGAATAATAGATCATCATCAGTCATCTGATGACATAGCGCTAAGGCGTAGGGCGCTATGTGTTGGACTTGCACCTTGAGCGCGCAGGTTCAAGTCCCGTCTGGATCTCGTCGGGAGGTTGTTGCCCGATATAATTATATTGTCTGATCAACAATATAATTATACTGGAAGCATTTCGGTGTTTCCATCATAAAGCACCTATAGAGAAAGACGGGACCTCTCTTATATTGACGGCTAATAGCAACATGTCATTAAGTACCTTTCATGGCATGTGACACGTTGTAATGAACTAGGGGCAAGATGTTCTTGGGATTCGCCGCGTCTTTCACAAGAAATAACCTTGAAATGAAAAAGTTATGACATTTTACTTTATTTTGAAACTGCAGATACCCTGTTTCGCTGGCCAACTGGTGATTTTGACACTGATTTTGACACTGGTATCTCTTGTACTAGGAGTTCCATGCATCTCCTGGACATGCGTCAAGCAGTAAACCTGCATTATATAACCCCCGTGCTGCCACCATACAAATTTTAGGGGATTCGGAGGACCCCCCCTTGTGGA
>LGRX02012086.1:0-38374 GCA_001247695.2 Cymbomonas tetramitiformis
TCGGCCGATGGCCCGACCACGCCTCGCCTATCATGGGTCCCTCGCCTCCCGCGGCGACCTGCTCGCCTCCCCCGACGGCATGCTCGCCTCGTGGGGGTCGCGCCTATCGCACTCCGAGCATCGCTCCTCCTCTCGCATCCTGCGACGCGGCCTGGACGCCGAGAGCCTGCGAGCCTGTCGAGTCCAACGCCTCGGCCGATGGCCCGACCACGCCTCGCCTATCATGGGTCCCTCGCCTCCCGCGGCGACCTGCTCGCCTCCTCCGACGGCATGCTCGCCTCGTGGGGGGCGCGCCTATCGCACTCCGAGCATCGCTCCTCCCTCTCGCATCCTGCGACACGGCCTGGACCAGTGCCTCGGCCGATGGCCCGACCACGCCTCGCCTATCATGGGTCCCTCGCCTCCCGCGGCGACCTGCTCGCCTCCCCCGACGGCATGCTCGCCTCGTGGGGGTCGCGCCTATCGCACTCTGAGCCTCGCTCCTCCCTCTCGCATCCTGCGACACGGCCTGGACGCCGAGAGCCTGCGAGCCTGTCGAGTCCAATGCCTCGGCCGATGGCCCGACCACGCCTCGCCTATCATGGGTCCCTCGCCTCCCGCGGCGACCTGCTCGCCTCCCCCGACGGCATGCTCGCCTCGTGGGGGTCGCGCCTATCGCACTCTGAGCATCGCTCCTCCCTCTCGCATCCTGCGACACGGCCTGGACGCCGAGAGCCTGCGAGCCTGTCGAGTCCAATGCCTCGGCCGATGGCCCGACCACGCCTCGCCTATCATGGGTCCCTCGCCTCCCGCGGCGACCTGCTCGCCTCCCCCGACGGCATGCTCGCCTCGTGGGGTCGCGCTTGCCGCAACCCGGGTATCATGCCACCTCCTCGCATCCGGCGAAGCGGCCTCAACGCCGAGAGCCTGCAAGCCTGTCGAGTCCAACGCCTCGGCCGATGGCTCGACCACGCCTCGCCTACCACGGGCTCCTCGCCTCCCGCGGCGACCTGCTCGCCTCCCTCTACGGCTCGCTCGCCTCGTGGGTGCTGCGCCTGCCGCATCAGGGACACCGCACCACTTCCCCGCATCGGGCGACGCGGCCACAACGTCGAGAGCCTGCGAGCCTAACAGGTCCGTGTGGCTAGGGGGCAGCCGTGCGCCCTCTCGGAGAAACGCCTCCGCCTCGCCGCCAGGTAGCGGCAATGACACCTCCTCGGGCAGCACCTCGGCAGAGCCACTAGAGGACATCCGTGCACACTCCATGGGCTGCACCTCGACTGTGCGCTCCGGTGATGACTGCGTGCACCCCTCACGCGGTGACTCGACTCTGCTGGCAGGTGGCCGCTGCGCGCACTCGTCGGGCCGCACCGCCAATGTGCCGCCAGGGGCCAGCTGTGCGCACTCTCGGAGCGACGCCTCTGCCTCCTCGTCGGGTGGCGGCAGTGTGTGCTCCTGGGGCAACACTCCTGCTCCACTACCATCAGGTGGCCACTGTGTGCGCTCCCCGGGCAGCACCTCCACCGACGACTGCGGATATGGGCCTAGTGGTGGCGCCGTGAGCGGCCTCCAAGGCTCCGCATCAACGGACAGCTGGGTGCGTGTCACGCCAGCGCGCGCGTCTGTGTCGTGGCTTTGGTCGCGCGCCTCGCTCGGGGCACCGCCAACGCTCTGGCTGTGGTCTAGCGCCTCGCTCGGGTCACCGCCAGCGCTCTGACCGTGGCCGTGCACCTCACAGGGGGTTGCGCCGGTGCCATGGCCGTGCTCGCGGGGCTCGCTAGGGGCACTGCTAGCGCTATGGCTATGGGTGCGCCTCGCGCCGGGGCATATGTAGCGCATGCCCGCGCCATGCTTGCTACTGCGCGCCCCGCTAGGGACGGCACTTGCACAGTAGCCGTGCGCTTCGCTCTGGGCAGCGCATGCGCTGTGGCCGTCGCCGCGCGCCTCGCTCGAGGCATCGCTCGTGCCGTGGCCGTGCGTCATGCTCAGAGCAGCGACGATGTGGTTGCGCGCCTCGCTAGGGGCAGCGCCAACGCCGTGCCTGTGGCCGCGTGCCTCGCTAGGGGCAGCGCCAGTGCCGCGACTGCCACCACGCGCCTCGCTAGGGGCAGCGCCAGTGCCGCGACTGCCACCACGCGCCTCGCTAGGGGCAGCGCTCGTGCCGCGACTGCCACCACTCGCCTCGCCAGGGGCAGCGCTGGTGCTAGGGCAGTGGCCGCGCACCTCGCTAGAGGCAATGCCGATGTGGTTGCGCGCCTCGCTAGGGGCAGCGCCAGCGCCGTGCCTGTGGCCGCGTGCCTCACTCAGAGCGGCGCCGATGTGACCGCACGCCTCGCTAGGGGCAGCGCTAGTGCCGCGACTGCCACCACGCGCCTCGCTAGGGGCAGCGCCAGTGCCGCGACTGCCACCACGCGCCTCGCTAGGGGCAGTGCCAATGCTGTGGCTGTGGCCGCGTGCATCGCCAGGGGCAGCGCCAGTGCCGCGACTGCCACCACGCGCCTCGCCGGGGGCAGCGCCGATGTGGCCGCGCGCCTCGCTAGGGGCAGCGCCAGTGCCGCGACTGCCACCACGCGCCTCGCTAGGGGCAGCGCCGATGCCGTGGCCATGCTCGCGGAGCTCGCTAGGGGCAGTGCTAGCGCTATGGCCGTGGGTGCGCCTCGCGCCAGGGCATATGTAGCGCATGCCCGCGCCATGCATGCTACTGCACCTCCCGCTAAGGGCGACACTCGCGCCATGGCTGTGCGCCTCGCTCAGGGCAGCACTCGCGCAGTGGCCGCGGCCGCGCGCCTCGCCAGGGGCAGCGCTCGCGCAATGGCTGTGGCCGTGCGCTTCGCTAGGAGTAGTGCCGTGACTGGCGCTGTGGCCGTCACCGCGCACTTCACCAGGGGCAGCGCCAGCGCTGTGGCCATGGCCGCGAGCCTCGCTCGAGGCAGCGCTCGTGCTGTGGCTGTGGCCACGCGCTCCACTAAAGGTAGCATCGGTGCTGTGGCCGTACGCCGAGTGCGCTCTGCGCCCGTCCAATCTGAGGTACCTCCCCCCCCCCTCGGACAGGCGCAAGACCGCACGGCGCACAATCCCACGGGACGCCGCCCGCAAAAAGCTAAGCCTAGCAACGAAAAACGCCGCCCGCCGCCACGCCCGCAAACCCGCCGCCCGATCCCGCATCTCCTGACCCCTAAGCCAAACCACGCAACGATCGCGCCCGACACGGACATCCCGCAACACCTGAAGCCGCAGAATGCACCACGCCGCCCGATCCCAGGCCCGCTGCTGAGCCATACGCACCGCGCACCGCGAAGCCACGCGCTTGGCTCGGCACATCCCGACGCTCATCCCGGGGACCGCCGCGCACCCAGGCCGTGACGTGCTAATTAACTAACGCAGTGGAGGCACTTACGCCCACGCAAAGCAACAAGCACACGCCGCACCCAGAAATTCACCACTCAGGCACGAGCCGAGTGGCCAAACCGGCCGAAGCGCGCCAATTCCTGAGTATAGAGGGCGCAAGCCCTAGGCTACTCGAGATTGAGAAACACGGGGACAATCCAGCAAAGGCCGCACAATTTTAAAAAAATCGCGCAGCGCTCCCGCCGCGAAGGGTCGGTGCTGCCGAAAAATCCACGCGATCCCAAATCCCAAGCCCGACCTGCGCAACTGTGCGCTCGTGACACGAGCTCAAGCGCTATGCGTGAACAAGAAACATGCTAGGGCAGAAGCGCGCCTGAATCTCCTCGCGGCCCAAAGTACCCGGAGATCGGAACTCCAAGAACACCTGAAACCCGGCATCACCAACCCGCAGCCAAACCGACACGCCGCCCAAAGCGCACGACAAAACATCCTAGACCAAAAGAAAGAATCTACGCAAAACACGTTTTCGTTCGTAAAAGTAAAAATAATTCCAAAGTCATACACGCAAATTCCAAATTGCATATACGCAAAGGACGCTACAACGCCACGTCAAGGCAGCCGCCCCATCCGAGGACAGAACAGACTCAAAGTACATTCGCAAAGGGGAGGGAGGACCAAGGGCCCCAAGCCACCTCCTTCATTGCTAGGTAGTCGTACCAAACTACGTCGCGGATCAAAGCACTCGGAGAATTCCACTCCTAGAGCACCTGAATCCCACAACCACGCACCCACCAACACGAAGCAGAAACGCACGACACACTGTTCTAGATTTCAAGAAAGAAACGTCGGGCGAAAGGCATTACGCAAGGGGGGTGCAATCAGAATACGCAGAAACAGAAATTTTCAGGAAGCGACCGGTAAAACGATCCAATTACCATTTTGTAGGAGGCTACCACTCCAGTTTCTTCTCTTCTTTACACTTTCGGGCTTATACTATTCTACACTTATTAAACGACCGCACGAGGTATGCTTACGTATGGTCAACTATCGGACTTCGGTTTCGTAAATCCTTCAAGTTATTACTACAAGACTTCGGTTTCGTAAATCTTTATAGCTATGCTTTTTACAGCAGTTACGGCTTACAATTCTCAGTTCAGTTCTCATCTCCGAAACTGGTTACACTTAGAGTTCTTATGCATTCAGGAACTCTCTCCATAACTCAACTGTACGGAGTACTCCGTACAACAGGCTAGGCACCTCACATCAACATCATTCTGATCGGTCCTACTGTACTCCGTACTGAGTACTCTTGCGTTTTGTACTTAGCCGTTTTTCTTGCTCTTGTGCTTGCCTCCTAGCACACAATATATCTTTTGTATACACCCTGCGTCGCGCCACGAACGGGAACACAGCGCGCAAAACGGGGGCACCCACAAAAATGGGCCCCGGAAAGCTTCAGGATTGTATCATCCATCAGCAATATATATACATATATGTATTGATAATCTACCATGCATATTTATATATTTATATATAATCAACAATCAAGACACGGGTACGAGCTCTCTGACAACTTTAGATTTTAAGCGCGAAACGCTGCTGGCCTAGATACCCGCGGATACAGTAGTATCCAAAATCCGAGTGTTGGTATTCACTCTGACTGCTTACCCGATCACGCATTGCGCGACTTGTGCCAAGCAACGGCGGAGGCATCCAATAATCAAATCAGAACATGATACTCACCGACGGCGGACGCGTGTCCCTGCGCAGCGAGACATACAAGGCTGCACACGAAGTGATTCACAGTGTGGAACACACATGGTTATGAGCGAAGGTCGCTTCATATTGAGATTATAGTATAATGCATCACGAGATGTTACGTACAAGCATAACAAATGCCATGTTCTGAATACTCGAGTGTCCCACGCCCTACAATAAGAATGCGAGTTCCGGGAATGGCACATAATTGCGGTAGGGGCGTCTTATTTAATTACACGCTGGCTTACTACAAAGTGACTGGCATGCACCAAGCAACAGAGGCATCCGATATTACACGGACCGCGACTTACATGCGCACCGGGTGATGCCACCGGCATACATATGCGGCGCTTTACCCGGCGCGGGCGGGGCATGCACGGCTGCAATGTCGATTTACGGATGCGAAGTTGTATGGCACTGAGATTGAGATATACGTACGATAATGTACGCAACGTGATATTGTGGTGACGACAGGTAAAACCATCGTGACGTTTACTTATTTTATGATTTTGTTTGCTGGTTATTTTCCGCTTGACTGCCGGCAATCTATAGCTTCCCTTGATGTGACGGCTGGCGTCAATATATGGAAGATTTGCGGTGAGGTGACGAAGACAATCGAGGCGGAGAAATGAAGTAAGTTGGCTACGTTTTATTCGGAGATTATTTGCGGGTTTGCTGGCAGATTTCGATGAAAAGGACGCGAGAATTGTGGTAACACTAGTGGGGAGACGTACGAATGGCAGCGAGCAGTTGGAAACAGCGGGCACATAGAGGGGACATAGTTAGATTTTATGATCCTAGCCGTGTGCGAAACGTGTTTGGTAGCATGTATAAATTACTATGGACAGACATGAATGACATGGGCTAAGATCGTGTAATCTCTGTCTCGGTATACGGTTAAGTGGATAAACTCACTGATGATATTTTAAACATAGCACCCGTTTCCAGTAAATAATGGCTCAAAATATAATAGCAGGTCACTGACCGTATCAGATATTCACACAAAAGATTACTGTAATGTTCTACCAATATCGATGCTAACACATATATCATATGCCGCACTGCGCCAGTAGTCAGATAAACATGTGCATGATTCGTAACAAATCTGTCCTGAGCGGCACTTTGGACTCCGCTAATTAGTTTACACACAAAACAACACTTAGGGGCGTCTTATGTAAGAACTTTTCAGCTCACGTGGGACGCGAGGCGTTCCGCTAGCATATGCAAGTCGAATTGGGGACCAGCTTGAGTGCTCCTTGCGAGTACAACTAGTAGAGCTAGTAGAGCTACAGCCGACTCGTGAGTATAACTCGCTACGTCGCTAGTCGTCCAACTCGTACTTCGTGATTGCTCTAGTGCGAGGTGAAGCATATATCCGTATCGATACTGCCATGTAAGGAGGTCAGACCATGTGGAATTGATACCAATTTGATCCTCTAGACCTGTACGCAGATGACCAAATGACAATTCCAAATGTTGTTTTCGAACGACCGTTCCTGATGTTGCCCTTTTGACGTGGCAAGACACACGTCGTAAAACAGGCGCTATCCCATTAGGGCCATGGGGTGCTTTCATCCGAGCGATGATGACGATATCATGTTCAAATTGGAGTGCAACAGAACTTTTGTGGTTTCAGACTTTCAGAGTCCGTGACTCCTGCTGCAGTAGAGCCGAATGACACATGTAGCTCCGTGACACAAACAGGATGTACAAGTAGCCACGAAGCGACACGCCTGTTCAGCTCTGTTCCTTTTGCTCTTGCAAACAGGAACTTCACGGGTACCTACGGTACTCTGTGAGGCACACTGCAAATCCGATTTTGTAATTTTCTTCACCTGTTTCACCGGTAAAACAGTAGAGTAGGTAGTGACTAGACCACTTGGTTGTACGACGGCGATCGAACGACGACAGGAGATCTGACAGAGAAGTCGCGGGGACGGCGTTACGACTTCAAACGACGGCTTCACATCGGCTACGGCAGTACGATTGACTTCACTGTTACTCCTTTGAGGGAGAGAGAATGGCTGGATCTTCGAAGGGCAAGTCTGCAGAGGATTTCCCTCCCCTCCCGGGGAAGCCAGACATCGGGCAGGCTTCCCCTTCCCCGGCAGCACCGTCCACTCAGGACGTGCTGATGCAACAAATTCTGACAATGCAAAAGCAGCAAGGGGAGCTGCTTGAGATGCAGAGGCAGCAGGCAGAGGAGCATCGACTGCTGCGTAATGAGCTTCAACGTCAAGCACAGATCAACGTTGAGTTGGAGGCGAAGGTGGCAGCGAAGCCTGGGACTTCTGACCCGGACTCCGCAACCAAGACCGCCGAGCAACTTCTGGAGAGAAGGAAGCTCTCCAGAAGTTGGAATACAGTACGTGCCAGCAGCCTCGACCAACCCGTTCCCACCGCGGCCGGCTACATTGACATCGAGGATGCCGCAGTTGCACGACCTGCACGGCAGCAAGACGTACGACGCGCTCTCCAAGAAGTCCAACTCTTCGATGAAGTACGAGTGCATGGTTCTGGCTCCAGCGCTGTCTTATTTGCACGACGTGGTGGACGAGTGCAACAAGACGTTGGACGTGAACGAGGACTCCGGATTGACGCAGAGAGAGTGGCAGAAACGTTTCCACGCGATTACCAACTCGGTGCACGGCGTGCACGCGTTGCTGTGCAACCGTTGGACGATGCTGGAACTGCGCGGGCAGCTGGAGCAGGAGCCTGGTTCTTCACAACGGGGAGGATCGGACGCTCTACGCGCAAAGCTGCAGTTCGTGGAGGACAGGGTCTACCAGGCAGCAGATGGCGTGGTGGCAGATGAGGTGTTGCAGCAGTGGCTGAACGACTTCGACAAGAACCGCGGCAGGGCGATGCTGAACCTTACGTCGAAAAATGCAGCGAACGCGGAAACGCGGGTTGTGAAAGATCCACGGGACCGGGACCGCTGGAAGGAGCGTAAGAAGAACGAGGAGAAGGACGGTAAGAAGCCTACCGACAAAGGCGGCAAGGGCCGGGGCGGAAAGCCCGCGGCCGATGTGTGATGTGCGTGCCGCCACCCCGTCCAGCGCAACAGCCCTCTCCGGGCGCTGGGCGGGGGAAACTCACCGTGCAACAGCAGGTGAGACAGCGGAGGGAAGCATGGCGCGCGGCGGGCGCCAGTTCCGAGGTGATGCAATGGATTACTCACGGGGTGCAGTTGAGGTGGAAGCGCAAGCCTCCGCCTCCGTTCGACCACGGGGTGTCACTGAGGGATGCTACGCGGCAGCAGCAGGTGTGGCTGGACGCGGAGAACGAAGGAGAGGCTGCTGGAGAACGGTGCCTGGACGAGAGCGACGAGAAGATCTCATGTTTCTCGCGCTTTTTTAGTGCCAAAACCGGGTACGAACAAATGGAGACTGGTGGTGGACTTCCGATGGCTGAACCAGTGGTGTGTGAAGAACCGTGCGAAGATGGACACGCTGAAGAAACTAAGGAGACTGGCGAAACCGGGCGACTGGTGCTTCAGCTTCGACCTCCAGGACGGTTTTCATGCGCTGGGGATCCACCCGGACTTTCAGAAATTCATGCAGTTCGACCTGCAAGGGGACCTGCTTCAATGTTCAGCGATGCCGTTCGGATGGACGATGGAGCGACGCTCCGAGAGTGTTCTGCAAGTTCGTACGCGTGATGGTGGAGGCTTTACGTTCTCCACAGGCAGCGGAGGATCGCAGAGAAATCAAGAGACTGCGGGACGGTTCCGCAGTACGACAGCGATGGTCAGTCCGGTGGTTGGACCGGTGGTGCTGGCGGGGACGCGAACCGTCACAGCGGAATGCGAGTACTACCGTACATGGAGTATTTTCTGGTGCTGGTCGACTCTCGGCGAGAAGGCTTTCTGCGTCGAGAAAAATCTACTTGAATCTGCTTCATCGACTTGGCCTACGGCGGAACGAGAAGAAGGGCCAATGGGAGCCTACGCAGGTGGTGGAGCACCTCGCCCTACAAAATAAGGATTATTCCAAGGGCTTGGACCGTCGGCTTGGAACCCCATAGGACCCGGTAGGACAGGTATGTGTTTGAGAGGCGTTGGCGTTAACACTGGGAATTCCAAGGGCTTGGACAGCAAATGTCCCAGTCCAAGCCCCGTCCAAGCCGCGGTCCAAGGGCTTGGACCGGGACATTTGCTATCCAAGCCCTTGGAACCCCCTTGGAATCTACATAAAATTCCAATCGGCTTCCAAGCCGTTGGACCGTCGGTTTGGAATACCGTAGGACCCGTCTGGACCGTCGGCTTGGAACCCCGTAGGACCTGTTATGATTGATGATTCCAATGGGGTTCCGGCGGCCTGGACGCGGCTTGGACCAAATAATAACGACATTCCAAACGGGTTCCAGCGGCTCGGCAACAGCTTGGAACGCATTAGGACCCGTTTGGACCGTCGGCTTGGAACCCCGTAGGACCTGTTATGATTGATGATTCCAATGGGGTTCCGGCGGCCTGGACGCGGCTTGGACCAAATAATAACGACATTCCAAACGGGTTCCAGCGGCTCGGCAACAGCTTGGAACGCATTAGGACCCGTTGGACCGTCGGCTTGGAACCCCGTAGGACCTGTTATGATTGATGATTCCAATGGGGTTCCGGCGGCCTGGACGCGGCTTGGACCATATAATAACGACAATCCAAACGGGTTCCAGCGGCTTGGTCATAACTTGGAACGCGTTAGGACCCGTTTGGACCATCGGCTTGGAACCCGGTAGGACATATTATGATTAATGATTCCAAAGGGGTTCCGGCGGCCTGGACGCGGCTTGGACCATATAATGACGACATTCCAAACGGGTTCCAACCGTTTGGACTGCATTAGGAACCGTTTGGACGTCGGCTTGGAACTCAATGGGACCTTTTATAGTGGTTATTTACAAAAATGTTCCAGCCACCCGGAACTACGGTTCCAACCGTAAGGACCGGTATAGGTCCATCCGCTTGGAACTATGGTTCCAATCTGTTTTTGTTCTATATACATACAAACAGGTATCAAGGGCTTGGAACCATTGGTCCACGAGCTTGCTATTATGCATATGCAGTACAAAGGTGCTATTGATATGTATTGCTGTTTGAAATATTTACACAAAGAATCGTAAAGGTTCTCTATTGCTCTATTGTCTGGGCTCTAACAAGCTCTATATTCTGACAAAAATAGCAGTCATGCTGCCGCATCCTTCTCATCATCCTCATCTTCTTTTTCCTCATCCTCATCCTCGCTATCATCTTTCTCAGGACTCTCCTTTTCGTCGACGACCTCCTCACCCTTTTTCTCTTCCTCCTCTTTCTTTTGCTGCTTGCTGCTTCCTTCAGGAGCAGCAGCTTTCCTTTTCTTGCCGAAGTCGACGTTCTTATCGGTTTGCACCGTGCTGTTTCTTACATATTTTGTGGGGATCCTGCGGAGTACAGACGGCGGGAACGGTCAGTCCAAGGGCTTGGAACGGCCCGTCCAAACCTGGGACGGTGTGGTTTGCGTAAAACAACACATACGCGTAAGTAAATGGAAAATAGTAAAACAATGGGTAGGGACTAACCAGACAGTGGGCTTGTTTTTTACGGCGGGGACAATAGAGGAGTCGTCGTGGGCGAGGTCCTCGCCCTTGATCTTTGCCTCCTTGCCCATTTTCTTTTTTAAAAGTTTGATGCCCTCCGCATGGTGGGAGAGCATGCGGAAGACGTAGTCTTCTTCGTCCTTTATTGCGTAGAGGGTTACCTCCACGCAGTCCTTGGGCACGACAAGTCCCTTAAGACTTGCCATGCCCGTTGGGCCCTCCCCCACCACGTCTAACAAACCGCGCGCGATGCAAAACTTTGAGATGTTCGTGAAGGAATCCGTGTCCGCTGGCGGCCGCGACTTGTGCCCCTTCTGGGCACCGTGGAATATTTCGACGAAGCGACCGCTGGTGAGCTTACCATCTTCTTCGCTCTCGGTCAACGGTTCCTGTATATTCGAAACGAAAGACACAACAATATGTCAGTCACGGGTGGAACGGTGGTTCCAAAGGCTTGGACGATATTTAAAAAACGGTTCCAAAGGAGTTCCAAAGGGGTTCCAAAATAGTTCCAAACGCTGGGAATAGGCCCGTGCTCGTGCGTGAAATAAAGTTACTTAAAGAAACCCGTGGACTCACAGTTCCAGTTGTTTGGAACCACGGTTCCAGCGGCAGTACACACCTTTTGCTTTTGCGGAGGGGGCTCCTCCACCTTGACTTTCTTCTCTTCTTCTTCGCCTTGTCCATCGTCTGGGATGGACTCCTTTGTCCATCCATTGATAGATTTTACGGCATCATAGAGCGGCCCCGACTTCGGACGCCCAGCCTCCTGGAAGTTGAGGATCGCCTCGGTCTCAGCAGCGGTGATCAAGGACTCGGCTCTTCCAAATAATCGGAAGCCCCTTGCGGGGCCTTCGTAGCGCGCGAAGTACCCGTCCGGAAATTGTTTGGTGAACTTCTGTTTCCAGCGTCCTTCTGTGGCCTTGGTATTTTTCAAATACGCTAAGCGGCTGGTCAGGTACATGCTCACTTGGCGTTTCGGGACAGACGGCGTGACCGCGTGAATCTCCTCGATAACATCGCGGACTAAGGAGCTTTTTAATCGCGAGGAGGTGGCTCCCACCGGTATGTCGCCTTTCTCCATTCTCTTCTCGATAATGTCCCGGCCATGCGAACGCATGTCGTTGATGTCGTCTTGCGTGGGGCCAGCAACCCCGCCAGCTGTCTGCATTACTACTGCGGCGGGGGGATTTGAAGACTGCGGATGACAGGAGAGACGTTGCTCCATCTCCGCGATTCTGGCCATTAGAGCGCGGGTGGTGGAGTCTTTCGTATCGGTCAAAGCAGATTGCCGCGGCGACCTATCCAGCAGCTTTTTCTTTACTTGTTTTGGCGGTGGGGTCTTCCTATCGCTTCTCCTTAGTAGTCGTGTCATTTTTCTACGGTGTGGGTTTCGGCTACGGTGGGCTGCGGTACGGCTTGAATACGGTGGTGTGCTGCAAATAGTTTGACTCTCTTTTAACGCACAACGGCCGCAAATCTGTTCCAAGGCAGGTCCGGCGGCTTGGTGCATTGGTCCGAGCGACTGGATCGCGTTATCGCGCTCTTTTACGAAATTTTGAATTTCGAGCGGACCTGCGACTGCTGTCACCTCTGTCCTCCGTCGACGGGTATGAGATTGCAATCGCTGCCATGTTTTCCATCTTGACTTATCGATAGTCCAGATGGTAAGCCGTCGCTCTTCATAGCTATCGGTCATGGGTTCGAATCCCATTAAAGGTTTACGGTGGACAGCTGGGATGTGCGCACATCCCTCCTGTTCACTGTATCACCTTTAGCCATTTTGAGTTTCGATTTCTGGAAAAATCGAACGGTCTTCGTTAATTTACCAGCCGATTACTTGTGCATGTGCACTATAGGAACCCTTAGATGTTTCATTTTGACTACCAGAAAAATCTGACGGTCTTCGTTAATTCCACACCCTCGGATCGGGTCGATAGCAAAAAAACGCCGACGTTCACGGGACTGTTCCTTTTTTGGAGCAAATCCTTCTACAGAATTCGTCGCAGCTCTATTTTTAGAAATTTCCCGTAAGATGTGCATAATTGACGGTAGAAAACAATTTTTCTGCATTTTTCACGTCGCTGCATATCAAAAACATCGGGGCCAAACATATGTCCACTTTTCAAAAAAACAGAAAATTTTCCGAAATTTTGTTTTTTGGGCTTTTTACACAAAAAACAGCCAAGTGTTAAGCTTTGAAATAAGAGGCTTCACTTTGGAATTCCAGGGGCATGGAATTTCTCAAGTGGGAGCAAATGTCCCATTCCAATGGACTTCCAAGGGCTTGGATAAACCCCCAGAAGTGGACCTAGTCGATTTTTACCAAAAAAATTCCATGCCATTGGTTTGGGTGAGCCAACCCGTTGGAATATTGGTCCTTAGGTGATTTTTGCAATCCTCAAAACGTTCTAAAAAACTTTGTGAGGTTCCAATGCTTCACTTTGGAATTCCAGAGGCATGGAATGTTTCAAGTGGGAGCAAATGTCCCATTCCAATGGACTTCCAAGCCTCTGGATTAATCCCCAGAAGTGGACCTAGTCGATTTTTAAGATGGCTTTTCCAAACCGATGGACACCGTAATCCCTGGCCTGTCCGGGCGCCCGGATTGTGCCTAAAAACGTAGAAACCCTGATGTAAAGGTGACAAACCGGACTTTTGCCGAATGTTGAAGGTATTTAATTCCGACCGCCCGGAACTACGTTCCCACGCGCCGGACCATGGGTCCGGGCGCCCGGAATGCATCTGAAAACCTTACAAGTCCGGTCAGACAACTCACACTTCTTACATGGATTCGCAGGAATAATGGCTAGGCAAAGGCGTGGACTAGCTCGAAACGAGAACGCGGAAGGCACTCCATGCCCATGCGATCAATGCAGACTCCGATTTCGCTACACCAAAAAACAGATTAGGCGGCATTTGATCCTACATCCGCCCGTCGCACGCCTCTCCAATGACCGAGATCATGAAGAAAACGACTCTCTTGACGGTGCCGAAAGTGTGAATGATGACGGTGAGACGGATCCACCATCAGAGACGGACGAAGAGGAAGAACACGAGGATGACACATATCTTCATGACCATGCCGAACGGATGCTCCGGAAGATCCGTGAAAACTTCTTCAACCCGATTGAGTATGCATCGTCCGACTCGGTGAGTTCTAAATCCCGTCCAAGCCGTTGGAACCATTGTTTAACAATATCCAAGCCCCGTCCAAGCCTTTGGAACAACCTTGGATTCCCCCACGAAGAAGAGTCCAAGCATCGTCCAAGCCTTTGGAACACCTTTAGAGCCATCACTGTAAGCCAGATTCTTACATCGCATCTTATTAGTTCAGGATTGCTGGGTTGATGGGAGTGGATGCCCGCCGTATTCTAGGAGGAGGAAAGTGATGCGCGCGAGCAACGTGAAAACGACCGAACAAGGGACCCGGAATTCATCATGGTAAGTTCAATACGCACAGATTGAATGCCTTCCGAAAACTGCACTATATCACTATTCCAAGTCATTGGAACGGTGCGTCCTTACGTGTGGAACCCCTCTGGACCAAAATCAATCAGATGTTGTGTGACTAAATTGCAGGAGGGAGAAAATGTGCATGACAAATCGACTACCCTTGCAAACCGCTTCATACTGGATCTACTTGAGGCCCACTCCAACCATAACTCGACCCAGGCGTACTTTGACACAATCCTGGAAATTCTGCGACGTCGAGTATGCGGCTTGGAGGTCGACGATGAATCAATCTCGACCGATGACGAGGTAGCACTACCTCATACCTACCAAGCGTGCGTGCGGTTTTTCAAGGATTTCCTCATGAAGTACAACGAGATGGATGTGTGCCAGAAGTGCAATTTTCTTTTCAAAGATCTGCTTCCCGAAGAGGCACCGACGTGTCCGAAATGCAACCACGGCCGGTTCAAGGAGCCATCAATGGTCGATGGCAAGTGGGAACCCGGAAGGGCCAAGTGCGTTTTCCGCTGGTGGCCGTGGACAAGGATACTGGAGGCCCTTTTCATGGATCCGGTGCAGGCACAGATGGCACGTTCATGGGAGAAAGTTGACTTGGATGAGCCGATCGTCAGAAGCACTGGAATATTAGGTGAGTAAACACTGTCAATTAGACTGCATGGATTGCCTATTCCGGGCGCCCGGATTCATGCCTCCACCCGGATGGAACATGCGTCCGGCCGTTTGGATATGTCACAACACCCATTTTGGTTGTCTTGGTATAGTCCAAACGTGTGGACCAGACGTTCCGGCCGTTTGGAATGTTGCGGATGTAGATTAACAAAGATAATTGCGAGTAAATCGGCATGGACGGCACGTTCCGGGCGCCCGGAATGGCGTTCCATCCGTGTGGAATACGAGTCTGGTCGTAATGGATATGTTACAACAACCTGTTTTGTTGTCTTAGCATAGTCCGAGCGTGTGGAATATATAATCCGACCGGTTGGACTAAGACATGTTAGTGCGGGTGTAGATTCACGAAGCTGGCAGAGGACCATGCTCGAGGACCCGGAGTTCTTCAAGGACAAGCGCAACCTCTCTGTGGTGTTATGCGCGGACGGCATCGAGAAATTCAAAGATAAACTGGGATCTGTGACACCTATAACCTGCCAAGTGGTGAATTACCCTGCACATCTTCGAGGCAAAAGCGAGTTCATTGTGCTTTGGGGCATTATTGATGGCAAACCCAAAGATGCCCAACTCTTCTACCACAAGTTCGTGGACGAGATTATTGACATCGAAAAGAACGGTTGCCGGGTGTGGGACGTTATCGAAAACAAGCCTTTCACCGTTCGAGTCAAGTTGTACAAGGTGCTCGAGGATTATGTCGGATTGACCGAAGCGGGGAACGTGTATGGAACAAACGCGAGGATGGGATGTTCCAAATGTTGGATTGTCGGGACAACAAAGGCAGAGTCTTGCATGCAGAAGACGATTTACGCGCAGATGCTACAACAAAATCCAAGTAAGTCTGATCCCTGCTGCATTCTTCCTAGTATGTATTCGGACGGTTGGACAGATTTCAAAATATTTCTGACTGTACTTCCAGGCGTCGGGAGCCCCGGTTCCGGCCGGTTGGACCATTATAGGGAAAATATGGAGAGATCAAAGCTAGTAATTCCACACGCCCGGAACCCATGCACCCCACGGCCGGACCTGTGTACTCGTGGTTTTACACAATATTCTTTCAACTGTATCGTGTTTTTATGATGTTTGCAGGTGAAGAGCCAGCGATGAGAACGGACAAAGAAGTGAGGGAGTTGCAGCACCTGCACGACGGGATGATCGAAGCGGGTATGCATCCGGAAGTCATTAAGGACAAAATGGCACGGAGTGGGATCAAAGGATCGAGTGCTTTTACCAAGATTGTGAAGTTTAATTTGCCACGCGACTTGCTCTTCGACGTCATGCACATCTTGTCCAACAACTCCTGCCGGATTATGTCAGCGATTCTCGGTGATGACTGGAATTCAAAGTGCCGAAACTTTGCGAGGGCCTATCAGATGCACAGGCCGTGGCTTATTCCTATACCAAGGAGGAATGAAAATGACAACCGGAGCCCAGCAGAACGGCTGAGATGTGAGTACACCACCTGTCCAATATAATGATGGTCCAAACCCCTGATAGACGGTGGTGTAAGGGTTCCAAACGCCCGGAATGCTATTTCCTGAATGAATGTAGATGGTCCACACCCCTGTCACACGTTGGATAACGGGTTCCAAACGCCCGGAATGCTATTTTCTGAACGAATGTAGATAATCCACACCCCTGTCACACGTTGGAGGGTGGGTTCCGAACGCCCGGAACGTTTCTTCATGAATGAATTAAGATTGTATAGGTTTCGTATTGAACCAGGATAGGTTGTGTGCGTGTGTGTGGGATCGATCTCTTGTAGTGAAACCCTCTCCGTGGTCCCCTTCTAAGGAGGCCTTGAAGGAGATTATCCCATGGGTAAGAGGGCTCAAGTTTACCCGAGATTCGGGGCCGATTGGGAGGAAGTTTCTGCAAATCAAGGCGGGAACGCAAACTACGCCACGCAAGTTGAAAGCACATCATGGCGTAGTTGCTATCACAAGTGGACTCATGTCGATTGTCAGCGCGTGGATGAACAGTGATGGCCATGTGCTACAACCGGAATTCGCTTCCTACGTTGGGAAATATACGACGGTGGTCCGCGAGATTGTGAGCAGAACCATTGATATCGATGTGAGTATAAACACTGCTTACCCCACGTTCCGGGCGCTTGGAACCGTTTGGAGGCCATAGTCCGGACGTTCGGACCTGCTTCATGTTTGTTGCTCATGTTCATATGCTTCGGATTGGAATCACAATTCCGGGCGGCCGGACCAACATTGGATCAATGTTCCGGTAGCACGGAACCTATCCATTCAGGCTATACTGATTTATTCCGTTTTGGGCGTGCGGTTCAGCATCATAAAACTGGCATGGACGCCTTGAAGACAAGGGTATTGGAAGTCCGTGACATCATGGAAGCTGAGCTCTCGCCTGAGCTTTTCGTCATTGCAACGCACCAGCTCGTTCATATTCCGGATCAGATGCGTGACGAAGGACCAGTTCCCGATCTTTGGATGTTCGCTCCAGAGAGCTTCTTCGGCGAGCTGAGACGGATCATCAGGACTCGCTCGCACCCTGTCGCCAGCATGATGAAAGGGGTGGAGTTGAAACGCATGGTAAGTCTGGTACGCGGCTTATACCAGTTGCTACAGGCGAATGGTTCGCCACCAACCATTAGCCAACCACGTAGCGAGAACACCGTGTCCCTGATGTTGGCGACCGGCAACGAGAGGAAGGGCAAACTTGTCTACTCGACACCAGGTACTGTCCAGACTTAAGTGCATATCGTCCAATTTCGGTCCAAGGGTCTGGAAACGTATCATTGAGTAGGGTCCAACCGGTTGGAACTTGCTTGGACCTTTCATTAGACAAAGCCCAAGCCAATAGGGCTCGTTCCATCCACACCCTTCCGGGCGCCCGGAACTTAGGTTCCGGGTTAATTCCGGGCGTTTGGAATTAGATCGTCAAAAGCACGCATTGTTTAACAAATTTCCGTTTTGCGGTGCGTAGATGATAAGAAGGAGATACAAGCTTGGCTGGCTACAAACGTGGAGTGGTACGGGAACATTGTCAGAGAATTTAATCGTGCTGAAGACCATTACACGAGGTATGCATGTTTGCTTGACCGAAGCTTTTTTTTACTAATCATTCACGTACGCAGTTTAGTGGTGTTCCCCTCGCCCGGAACTAACGTCCAAGCGCCCGGAACAATGCCTCCGGGCATTTGGACCATGCAGGAACATTAGACAAAACCGACGTCGCTTGGCGGCTCGTCGCGGCAGGGGCAGTGGCCCAGGTCAAAACTTGACGAGGCCGATACTTCATCAACCTGAAACTTGGCGCAAGAGCCCCGTCATAGGTCCAACGGCTTGGAATCGACCAGGACCCATTGGACTAACAAATTTTGGTCCAGCCCCTTGGAACCCCGTAGGACCGTCGGCTTGGAACCCCATAGGACTCCTAGGGAAAAACCCAAAGCTTCACCTTGTAATTCCCGGCGGTTTCCAAAGGCTTGGAATTTTACCAAATATTTTCAGGACGGTTCCGGGCGCCCGGAATGGTGCCGTCCAAGCCTTTGGAATAATCCCTATTTTGTAGGGTCGGGCTGGAGGTGGACCTGAAGCTGGGACAATTCCGTGTAACAGAACGACGGGTACACAAAATCCACACCAAGGCGAAGGAGATCCTGTGCGACGCAGCGAGAAATCGGAGGTGGATTCCTGCCAGGAGATTGGCTTCCTTCACGGGACTCTGCCAATCCGTGTACTTAGCAGTACAAGCGGCGCGGCTCTACCTACGGGAGCTCTACTTCGTGCTGGCAGAGAAACGCAGCTGGGGAGCGAAGGTAAAAATCTCGCGTTCAGCTCGGGGGGACTTAGAATGGTGGTCCAGGCTGCCTGTGATGAGCAGGTGGAACGGGCGCAAGATCTGGAGATCCCCGACGAGAGCGAAGGTGCACACGGACTCTTCGATGACAGCTTGGGGAGGAGTGCTGAACCTGAAGTTCCCCGCGCGAGGTTTCTGGCCAGACGAGATGCGCAACTGGCACATTACACACCTGGAGCTGGAGGCCGTGTACAAGACCGTACAGGCGTTCCTGCAGGAGCTGGAGGGCAAGGTCGTACGGCTCTACTGCGACAACCAGGCGGTGGTGGCGATGCTGTCACACTTCACCTCCAGGAACCCGGACCTGAGGAGGAGAATGAGGAGACTCTGGCTGCTACTGGATCTGCACGACATCGAGTTGCAGGCTCGGTACATCCGCAGCGAGGCCAACGTGGGGGCCGACAACCTTTCGCGTTGCGAGGATTTGGACGACTGGCGGCTGAATCGGGACTGGTTCGTGTGGGCCAACAAGCAGTGGGGGCCCTACACAGTCGACCGGTTCGCTTCCGAGATCTCCGCGCAGCTTCCTCGGTACTACGCTGCGTGGAAGGACCCGAAGTGCGAAGGTGTGGACTCTCTGACGTACGACTGGCGGGGGGAGAACAATTGGGTGAACCCCCGTGGGCGCTGCTGGACGAGGTGGCGCACAAGCTGCGGGAGGAGGGGGCCGCTGCTACGGTGGTGGCTCCGTACTGGCCGGGACAGTCCTGGTTCAGAGAGCTGGAGGCCCTGGCCACCGAGGTGGTGATCATGCCACGGCGCAGGGACCTGTTCACTCCGAGCAGGCTGGGAGGGTCCGAGCTGCTCGGGCCCTCGAGGTGGGACGCTATGATGATCTTCATCGAGGCGCGCCCGCGAGTTACTACGCTGCTGAAGTACGAAGAAGCTCTGCTACGAGTACGACAGCAAGCAAGGTGACCGTGGGTACAAAAATCGAGGTGTTCTGGAAGGACGATGACTGCTTCCACCCGGGTGTGGTGATGGAGTTCGACGAGAACGGGAAGGCGCACGTGCTGTACGACGACGGCGACGAGGAGACGCTAGACTTGTCCGAGGAGAACTTCAAAATCATCAACAGCACGGACGAGGCAACAGACGCGGACGGCGAGAACACCGAGCGGAGCAGCGGAGGCGACTACGAAGAGTACAAGCGCGGTGGTGTTGTACAAAATTTCCTCACGCGCTCACTTTGTGAGCGGTGGAGGGGTGAGTTGGGACCTTCCCGGCTCACGGAACTGGCGGTGTCGATGCAGAGAAAGGCACTGCTGGACACGACGATGGGCAACTACGGACCGAAGGCGCGGCGATTCATTTTATTTTGTGAGCGTGACCAACGGCCGTGGCTACCAGCGTCGGAGGCGACCGTGTTGCTGTACATCGCCTCTCTGTTGGAGGACGGGAACATCAAGTCGGCATCCTTACAGCCGTACCTGTCCGCCATCAACAACTACCACGAGGACCTTGGTTTTCCTGGACCAGCGAAGGGGCGTTCTGTGACCCGAGCTGTGAAGGGGATGGCGACCATCCAGGCGGAGCTGGCGGTGCAGGAGGAGAACATCGAGACCCAGCGGACGGACGTGGCTGCCAGCGGCACACGTACGACGTGTGCACGAAGCAGCGCTGAGTTTGACCCCGAGATCGCCTGAGGAGCTGCAGCTACTGCGAGCTTTCACCTACGTGGTTGTGGCCTTCGTGACCTTCGGCAGACCGGACACGGGGACCTCGTTGTCACGGCAGCACGTTCATTGTGGCGACAGTGAGTTCTCAGTGCTGCTGCTGAAGGAGAAGGGACGGCGGCATCAACGGGTGAAGAGACGCCTGTGCATCCCCTGGAAGGGGGTGGCTCTGTTGAAGGAGCTGATCGAGCACTGGGAGTTCCACCGTGACACGGCTTGGAACAGTTCTGAGAAGACTCAACCTGACGCCTACTGGCTGCTACCCGAGGACCCGAAGAACTTCAAGGCTTCCGTGGCAAATGACTGGATTGGTCTAGCTCTCAGCGCGAGCTGGACTGCAGACCTCCTGAAGGAGGTCGCTTTTCTGGACACAGCACCCGGAAGGGTGCCACGACGTGTGCTCGAGCTGTGGGGTGTTACAATGGAGAAAGTGTGCTTCCTGGGAGGCTGGTCACAGTTCTCTTCGGCAGTGCAGCACTACATCGACCCGACAGCTCTGAGGGACACAGACATGGACTACTACTTCGCTTGGTTAACATGGTCACAGTGACAGAGATCAGATTTCTTTTGTGTGCCTCACAGTTTCATCTTTGGTTTCATGGCAAATGAGGATTCGAGCAAAAGAGAAATGTTCAAATTGGAGTGCAACAGAATTTTTGTGGTTTCAGACTTTCAGAGTCCGTGACTCCTGCTGCAGTAGAGCCGAATGACACATGTAGCTCCGTGACACAAACAGGATGTACAAGTGGCCACGAAGCGACACGCCTGTTCAGCTCTGTTCCTTTTGCTCTTCCCACCGCTCCCGACCCAGATGACTCTTTCCTTTTGGTGACGTGCACAGACAGTCTGGACATCTCATCAAAACATGAATTTAGAAAGCATGTAAAAAGCACAAAATGCATTTTAAACACTTTACAAAATCATTTTAATGAAATGTATTGCAGTGCCTGCCTTTGGCAAATGAGGATTCGAGCAAAAAAGAAATGCTTGCAATTGTCTACTTTGATGCGCGTATGCTAGAATTAAGTGTTGCGTAGGTCGTATAGCGGGGAGCGGTTTCCTCAGAAGACATAGTGCCCTCTCGTCCCCAAAAGTAAACGTTTGGCCCCCTTCAGCAGACAATGCAAGCATACGAATGTGTCGAGACTTGAATAACTGCCTCCTCCTCGACCATGCTACAAGTAGCGTTACTCCATCAAACACATGCACCTAGTCAACATCAGTGTCTAACACGCAACCATAGCGCTCTTAGCAATTTACAGTGGAACCCCGTCTAAAACGACTTTTTTTAAAATACAAACGCACAACAAACCACTTCCTTCCTACAGTATCTGTTGGTTGGAAGTCTATCTATAGCGTAAAAAGTAAGTTAGTAAAAGTAAGTAAAAAGTACTCTGTCAGTACTTTTTACTTCCAAGACACCAAGAGGCAGCCATGAATCTCAAGATAACACATCCGAAGCACAGTGACATCAGCTGACTGGTACTGAACATCCAGAGGCTGGCGTCATCACATAAACGGCGCTTCTTAACCACCCACTAAATTGCTCGAAATGGCAAATTATGATGGGATCTATCGACCTCTCGATCAATCTGCCAGCAAAGCCAAACGAATGATTAATTAGATAGGTCACTTGATGTGCATACAGACCCCGCAATGGGGAAAGGGCTAGAAATAAAATCGCGTGCAGAATAAAAAAAGTAGATGTTTGTGAGTGCCTTAAGATGCCACATAAACCTGGCAGCAACTGCCATACTAAGTACGAGATCTACTAAGCAAACGATGATCGAGCCGACGGTGACAGGGGCGGCAAAGGTATCCACGATTCTTGGAATTCTGGCATGTTATCGTAAGGTGGCTTTGTGTCCGTGGTAGGGTCCTCCTCGACCGTGAATTTGTAGATATCAGGGTTTAGCTGTAATCTGGGACTTTCTTGACAAGAGGGATGAAATGAGCTTGCGCTTTTAGATGGTTGATGTTGAAAAGTGCTTGTTTCAGAAGCGAGGTCCAGCTGACGTGGCTCCTGGTGTTGTGGCTCCTGATGTTGTGTTAATGGCATAATAACATCGCTCTGAGCCATATGCGCCCCACCTCACAATTAGAATATTTCGACACTTTTGTGAGATGCCATGGTCAGCTCCCCATGAATATATTGATAATCAACCATGCGCCGGAGCCAAGGATAAGGATATATGTATATGTGCTAAACCTGCACACCCAAATCTGACGGATGCCTATGATCCGACCGCCTCGGTGATTTTAGACGGCTCAATACGTCTGGGACAGCCGTGGGGTGGCGTGGATATTGCTCATCGCCTATAGAGACATTTTGAGTAGATGTCTGTGATAGCTCATACAAGCTGATCATGATCAACCACGTGTTTGAACATGAAAGGATACGGCCTTCAGCCGCTGACATGGATGAGGTAAAGGGCCACATCATGTCCCATGCCAACCTCGTGTAGCATTCTACGACCAATAATGCCGATTGGAAGCGACGGCGCGGTGGCGTTTGGACGCGCCACCCACGCCATGTGGGCTTGACGCCTCGCCATCGCTTTGGCGCGGGGTAAAGAATTCAGCGCCTTGCCAGCGTTTCGGCACGCTGGCGCCACCTCTCAGAACCTGCGCCGCACTGGCACGATACGCTGCAATGTCGTGCCACGCTGCAATCTGCATTCTCAATCTGCAATCTGCAATCTGCAATCTGCAATCTGCAATCTGCAATCTGCAATCTGCAATCTGCAATCTGCAATCTGCAATCTGCAATCTGCAATCTGCAATCTCTGCAATCTGCAATCTGCAATCTGCAATCTGCAATCTGCAATCTGCAATCTGCAATCTGCAATCTGCAATCTGCAATCTGCAATCTGCAATCTGCAATCTGCAATCTGCAATCTGCAATCTGCAATCTGCAATCTGCAATCTGCAATCAAATCTGCAATCTGCAATCTGCAATCTGCAATCTGCAATCTGCAATCTGCAATCTGCAATCTGCAATCTGCAATCTGCAATCTGCAATCTGCAATCTGCAATCTGCAATCTGCAATCTGCAATCTGCAATCTGCAATCTGCAATCTGCACATCTGCACATCTGCACATCTGCACATCTGCACATCTGCACATCTGCAATCTGCAATCTGCAATCTGCAATCTGCAATCTGCAATCTGCAATCTGCAATCTGCAATCTGCAATCTGCAAGCTGCAATCTGCAAGCTGCAATCTGCAATCTGCAATCTGCACATTGCGACTGGCACGATACGCTGCAATGTCGTGCCACGCTGCAATCTGGCGGAAGACCATGGATACTCAAACTTTCACGGATTTCATTCTCACGGATTTTTCAATCAACGCCAGTAGCTGCTCAGAAGCACACACGGGTAATTGTAATTGCGAATAGTGATAAGTGAAAAGTAGTAAAAATGATTTTATTTCAGCGTTTTTACTTTACCTCTTTTAGTTACCTCTTTTACTTTACCGCTTTTAGTTCAGCGATTTTATTTTACCTCGCAAGGATTTGATTTTCGACAAAAATGTATATATATCAAAATGCGCAAATCTGTTGCAAAACTTTCTTGCAATCTTCTGCTAATGAACCTGTTCTGCACCGATGGTTTTGCAGTCAACATGCAGTATATTTGATCGATTGACTTTGCGAGGTAAATGCAATGCCTATAAGCAAGACACAAATGAGCATAGCATATCGGCATCTGGGGTAGACGCCGATCGAATAATTGGTGAAGATTCTACGAGGAATACCCCCGCCTTATCGTTCTCGCTAGATATCAAACGCATACATGCAAATGTACGAAACCGAAGATATCTGACGGGCCATAAGCAGTCACACCATCAACTGCGTCATACTTCGGCGTGCTTGATCGAGGGACGGCGCAACAATGCGGCTCGGAAGGTTCTCTGGGCTCGCACATTGATGGCTTGTCGGAGATCTAGCAGTAACGTGCACAGCAATAGCAACAAGCAGCCCATCACCCATCTCGTTACGCATCGAGCTGTAGAGTATGCGCGCAGCATATACTGTGATTACGTGCACACCGATAGCGACTGTGATGATGAGAGCACCGTGATGAGTGTAACGACGCGATAGCAACAGGGTGCGGTGTACGTGGATGCAGCAGCAGTAAAAATATACACACATCTAATTGTATGGTAGATTGTCAGCTTGGATGCGCATGAATAGAACGATGTATGCAACTTTGTGGGTAGGTAGATATATCGGCACAGGACCGCCTCGTAATGCAAGGGAAACGAACCTGAGATTGATAGTGGATGCTTTAGTAGTGAGGAATGGACGAGGCCACATTAACATATGAATTAATAGAATTTCTCCAAAAAAAACAATTACTGTTTATAATTTTTTGAATAATACTTAGTACAATCGCTTATGCATTGTTTGTCGTTGTTGAGCTTAATGTTCTTGTCGGTGTCGGTGTTACTGCTGCTGTTATAGAATATACAGGCACGCATGTGGCGATGACGCCATTCATTCATATATACATAACATAGGGGGAATGTGGATGTGGCGCATCATTAAACATCAACCCTGACTTACCACACCGTGGTCACACACCATGTAGCATATCATACTCGATGCACGGCCCTCAACTAACATGTAATTGATGTAGATAATTGGAGCGATCACTGTGATATGTTAGTTGCGAATGAGGCGCGTGGCCGTCAGCGAAGCTCGCACACTGAAGCTGCAGCAGGACTTTCTAACGATTACAAGTGACGGTAAGCGCGCACGTCTATGGCGGGCACTGCGATCAAATGTGCACAACATCAATGAGATTAATGATGTATGAGCATCATTCATTTTTACAGTGATATGATTATGCATGGGCATGTCCATGTACGCACCGACATACAGTATATATGTTTTGCTCGAATCGTTTGCTCTTTACACTCGCGAGCTCGTTATGTGTACACGCCGCGCCAAAAGACATACAGTGGATTGTTCTCGAGCGCAGGTTGACCTAATGACCTCCATCTGCCAGCGAGCAGATAGCAGATGGCGTTCTCACAAAGTCCGACGGATTGTGTCCGAATTCTTCACGCTTTGCGTTTATAAAGCAAGGGCGGGGGTACTCATTTTGCGGCATGATTTATTTACTGCGTGCTCCGTCCATGTCCCGACGAGAGTCCTGCCGAGTCACACCGTTCGATGAATTTAGGAAGTGTATCTAAAGATGGTTCTGATGAATATATAGTCTCGCAGCGTATATCATGGTTGACGTATTGAGGACTTCGTTAGCCACCAAACGTTTAAACACTGTGGTTTTATCATTTGCAGCAGGTATCCGATACCTATAAATGTGATGATGGGACGCTCGGCCCGTGCTCAAGATTGTGACGAAAGTATTGTGACTGAAATCATTTAAGAGGTGTGCCCACTTGCCATGTATCATTATGAACGAAATTGTTCGGGACATCGTCTTGCCATGTATACATTGAGTTACCATCATTAAAGATTTCTCCTCCCCTCGGTGGTTGGTACCATCCCGAGGTCTTCGCCCTGGGCCTACTAATAGGTAGGTGTCCTTGTTTTTAATAAGATGTGACCCTTTTGGCATTGTATCACAACATCATGTATACAAGACACTAGCACTCGACGGAAAATAATGGACACCACGTATAAGAAACATAGTGGAGGGATGCTAGGGGGTCCCCGCCAGCTCTATATAGTCCACGTACCTTCGACCAAATAAGTATTGGATGAATTGTCGGATATAGATGACGTTGGACTCATCATGTAAATCATGTAATATGCACCGTTGGAATGAAATGCCAGTATCTGGCACTTTACATGCAATTGTAAAACGATCTTACTTACTCTGCTGTCAATTCCTTTATTTTCCGTGGAGCACCCGTGCACACAACATAATTATATTTTGCATGTCTGCGCGCGCGCGTGTGCTTAGTGCTTAGTGCCCGTGCGCGCCCGCTGATTTCATTGTTCCTTTCCCCCCCTGCAGCTGCAGTGGCTGATACACATCCCGAAGTCTCTTCCAGGACCTACTAAGTAGGTGCCACTGTATGTTTTGCACGTTGTGATCCGTACGTGGCGCTGCAGGATGTATACATGTGTAAACGAGCAAGCTGCATCCAAAGCTCAGCTCAGGACGACACGGATATAATACACCAACCATACACGAAGTCACGAAGTGTTTGTTAGTGGTCAGTGCGACTATTGCTAGCATATTGCAAGTATAGTATATACATACGCACGTGCGGCGAACGATCCGTTCCTAACGACCACGCACAAGTTCGGCTTCGAGACGATATAATCCAAGGGTACGCGTTATCGACACAGTTGCCTACATGCATGTGTTCATAACGCAGCATGCATTACTATACGTGTAGAGATAATCACGTGGTGCATGCTAATATGGTCTGTGTATGCAGCGACCTTCGCTCATACCTGCAGTATGTGTGTTTCACGCTGTGAATCGCTTCGTGTGTAGCCTTGTTTGCCCCGTCACGCCGGGACACGCGTCGTGATTATCACGGTCTGATTTGACAATCGGATGCCTCTGTTGCTTGGCACATATCGCACAATGCGTGGTGGTAAGCCAGAGTGAATACTATATAATATGCATATGCACCTACCAACACTTGCCGGGTTCCAGCAAATATATTCCTCATACAATATATGAGATATATTGCTGCTACCAAGAACGCTTGTCAGGTTCCAGCAATATTATATATATATATATCAGTGTATTCATACTGGAACGGTATGAATATATACTTTCCTGAACGTGGTACGGTGGGAAGTATATGAAGGCGCGTTGCTTTGGACCCTCCCGTCTCCTCTCTGTATCAATACGGGAATTGTATCGGTTGCTGAATTACTTATCGAGCTATTTTTAAGACTTCGCCCGATGGGGGGCTCCGCCCCCACACCCCTCCCATTACTACGGATAATTTTTAAGTCTTCGCCCGGTGAAGGGGCTCCGCCCCCCCACACCCCCCCATTACTACGGATAATTTTTAAGTCTTCGCCCGGTGGGGCGAGAATTTGGAATTCTCGGGCGAGAATTTTATGTCACGCTCTCATCGTCGCACTGCTATTCCGTCATCATCATCATCGTCATTAGTTTCCATGTCATATCGTGTCGTTGTTTTCATCGTTGACTGACTCGTTCACTTCCGTCTGACGCGCCAGTGTCGGCTTTTGCAGAATCGTGACCGTTTTGCAATTTATGTCCGTTTTTGCAGTCCTTTTTTTTTCGCGTACCTCTGTTTTTAACTGCGCCCAGTGATACACCCCCCCGTAAGTACACCTTTTTTTTGGTGACTGTGTCACCAACTTGCATTCTGGGAGCTTTGCAGACTGCGTCACATGTCGTGAAACTTGGCGACCACCTATCTGAACACAAAGTGTCGACGACGACAACGACAACGCTTTGCGGGCGTCATCCGTGTCCTGTGACATGACACTGGACTGTCTCAGACTGTCACCAACTTGCACTCTGGGAGCTCGAGCTCTGCGAGCTCCTGTGTATAATTCCCAACGCTCATGACACTGTCACCAACTTTCATTCTGGGAGCTTTGCGGACTGCGTCACATGTCGTAAAACCTGGCGACCACCTACCTGATCACAAAAGTGTGACATCAACGACGGACGACACTTTAAACGCCGCATGGGCCCTCCGCTCCGCCTCCGTCGGAGACGGGAGGGTATAATTCCCAACGTTGCTGACAGTGTCATCACCAACTTTCATTCTCGGAGCTTTCCGGACTGCGTCACATGTCGACGACGTGTCACCTGGCACACAAAAGGGCTACGACGACAACGACGACGACACCGACGGTGTGACACTCTTCATTCTAGCCTCTACATTGACACGAGAAGCAACTACAGTGACACCTACAGTAGTAGTATGTTGCATATCTTGCATGTTCATTTAGATTTACTGAGATTACAGTCAATTCGATTTTTCTTTTGGTGCGTGTGCACACTGTCTAGTGATGAAATATATTCGTAGATGAGCAAAACATTAAATTTTGACTCAAATATGTTCCATGTCTTTATGTAATATAACTTTATGTTAATATCACTTTTGCAGGAATCGACGGATGTCGCTAGTCCAAGTCCAAATTGCGCTAGCGTCACTAGCGCAATTTGGATTGGCGGAGTTCCTTTACGAAGAGATTCTTCGATGAGCAAACCAACTAAGTTAGAAGAGTACGTGAAAACATCGTAATTTATGGTGGCTTTCAAAAAAGCCTTTGTACATTTGCATATGCACACGCGTTAATCTAACTTGCGCTAGCTTGATCTCGAGATTGTTGTTTAGCTTCGAAAGCCCGGTTCCGCGCGTGTGCATGCCAAGAATCCTCCGGCATCTTGAACTCTTCATCTGTTACCGGGTACATGAATACCGGAGCGACTCCTTTCGCGGTATAGCTAAGACAATCACCGTTATCGTCATAGGATCTACGTTGAGGGAGACCGCCCGCTTTGCACCTCGATTGGTAATCACGCATTTGTTGTTTCCGTTTCTCTTTGTTAAGCTCGTAGCGCTCTTTCGCCTTTTGCTTTATATACTCTTTGTTCTTTTCATATCGTCTACGTTCGGTATCAAGTTTTACTTCTTGATTCCGAATGTAGTAATTCGCATCTTGGTGTTTTTTGTTGTTGCTCCTATGTTTGATTTCTTTCAACAAACGTTGACTATTGCTATTCCATTCCTTGCGTCTTTCAGCCTGTAATATTTCTCCGTTTATCCTTTCCGCATCATAAAATTCTTTTATGCTCATATCTCCAGTATATTTCACCCTCTCTGACATTTCGAGTTTGCAATACAATTACAACTCAAGCCGTCCGGGTCTCTCGAAAGTTACATTGAAACGTTGAAACCAATTGCAGTTTTTGCGTTTTTTACCCTTTTTACCGTTGTAGTATTCCAAGATCGCGATCGTGCTCTTCCCCAGCGTGACAGTGGCACTGTCTCTGTGACATGATCACATGGATGACATGATTGACGATTGACGAGCCGCAGCCGCTCGCTATTCATGAATTCGCGGCCGTGAATCTTAAATTCACTGCCGAGAATTCAGGTGACACTGCACTGTGTCACTCCCCAGTCGCAGTGTGACCACGACGGCGACTGAGACCGACTGCGGAAATTCGTTTTTGTGTATAAATCCTTTTCCAGCCCATACAGGCGACGTTCATGACAGTGTCACCAACTTTCGTTCTGGGAGCTTTGCGGACTGCGTCACATGTCGTAAAACCTGGCGACCACCTACCTGATCACAAAAGTGTGACAATCTTCTTCCGGCGATCTTCGTGCAATTAAAGGCTGCATGGGCCCTCCGTCGGAGACGGGAGGGTACAATATATCTTTTGTATACACCCCGCGTCGCGCCACGAACAGGAACACTACAGCGCGCAAAACGGGGGCACCCACAAAAATGGGCCCCGGAAAGCTTCAGGATTGTATCATCCATCAGCAATATATATACATATATGTATTGATAATCTACCATGCATATTTATATATTTATATATAATCAACAATCAAGACACGGGTACGAGCTCTCTGACAACTTTAGATTTTAAGCGCGAAACGCTGCTGGCCTAGATACCCGCGGATACAGTAGTATCCAAAATCCGAGTGTTGGTATTCACTCTGACTGCTTACCCGATCACGCATTGCGCGACTTGTGCCAAGCAACGGCGGAGGCGTCCAATAATCAAATCAGAACATGATACTCACCGACGGCGGACGCGTGTCCCTGCGCAGCGAGACATACAAGGCTGCACACGAAGTGATTCACAGTGTGGAACACACATGGTTATGAGCGAAGGTCGCTTCATATTGAGATTATAGTATAATGCATCACGAGATGTTACGTACAAGCATAACAAATGCCATGTTCTGAATACTCGAGTGTCCCACGCCCTACAATAAGAATGCGAGTTCCGGGAATGGCACATAATTGCGTTAGGGGCGTCTTATTTAATTACACGCTGGCTTACTACAAAGTGACTGGCATGCACCAAGCAACAGAGGCATCCGATATTACACGGACCGCGACTTACATGCACACCGGGTGATGCCACCGGCATACATATGCGACGCTTGATGCCAACTGCCATACCAGGTACGAGATCTACTAAGCAAACGATGATCGAGCCGACGGTGACAGGGGCGGCAAAGGTATCCACGATTCTTGGAATTCTGGCATGTTATCGTAAGGTGGCTTTGTGTCCGTGGTAGGGTCCTCCTCGATCGTGAATTTGTAGATATCAGGGTTTAGCTGTAATCTGGGACTTTCTTGACAAGAGGGATGAAATGAGCTTGCGCTTTTAGATGGTTGATGTTGAAAAGTGCTTGTTTCAGAAGCGAGGTCCAGCTGACGTGGCTCCTGGTGTTGTGGCTCCTGATGTTGTGTTAATGGCATAACATCGCTCTGAGCCATATGCGCCCCACCTCACAATTAGAATATTTCGACACTTTTGTGAGATACCATGGTCAGCTCCCCATGAATATATGTATATGTGCTAAACCTGCACACCCAAATCTGACGGATGCCTATGATCCGACCGCCTCGGTGATTTTAGACGGCTCAATACGTCTGGGACAGCCGTGGGGTGGCGTGGATATTGCCCATCGCCTATAGAGACATTTTGAGTAGATGTCTGTGATAGCTCATACAAGCTGATCATGATTAACCACGTGTTTTAACATGAAAGGATACGGCCTTCAGCCGCTGACATGGATGAGGTAAAGGGCCACATCATGTCCCATGCCAACCTCGTGATATCCTTCCTTCGCCAAGCTATGCACTCAGGTGTTTGGCGCCCTTGCATGCCGTCATTTGATTGGATTATGCAACATCTGATCATCGCGCCAGCACAGTTGGTTTGCTGCTTCCAGAGACACCACGAGCCGCGATGGCAAGCGCCGGCTCTGAGGGCGCACCTCGAGGTCAGCGGCGCCGGCCGCGTCATCGCCAAACAACGCATTTTCCTCGTAGATTGGCTCCTCGAGTGATTCTTGCAGTGCCCCAACCGTCTTCTGGTACATCGTCGGCAAGATCTTCTTGTACCACTTCTCTTCACTGGCGGATGGGTCCTCAGACCTCTGTGTCCGACCCCTCCGCACTCCGCTCCTCCTCACCGTTCACGATCACTGCGCAGCACTGAGAATGAGGATGCACGCATTTTTTGGCGGATCCAGTGGCATCTCCTCTCAGAAGACGAGAGGCTGAGGGAACAAACATTGCCCGCAATCAGTACAGGGAGGCTGCAGCAACGAGCAGCACACGGCTGTGATCAGGACTGCGGGCAGTATTGCCAGGCTGCAGAGATGATGGCACCTGTTTGAGGTGCGTGATGTCGCAGGCAAGCTCTGTGGCGACCTCCCACACGGTCTTCACAGCGGACTCAGACTTGATCCTCTCCTTTCTGCCACACGCAGCTCGCCTCTTTATCATCCGGGCCACTTTCCCAAGCCCACAGAGGCGTCCCTAGCAAGACCAAGAGGCGCCCCTCCTAGCAAGCTGTGCTGAAGAAGTGGCACAGCTTGGCACTGGGATGGCCCGCCTCGTCCGCGCGAGGCGCATGGTCAGTTGCACTGCGCGTTCGGCTCCAAGCTCATTGGAGGCAGACCCCTCGACTGAGCAGCGCTGGAGTCTCCGGAAGCCGCTCCTTTGGATTACAGCAAGCGTGCCGGGTGCCATGCGTGTGGCGTATTCTTGGACCGGTTCCTATGGCACCACGTGGCCACAGAAGATCAGGTACGCTGCGTACCCACATCTGGGATCGAAGGATTCAGTACACAGTTATTAGTGTTTCTTTTGCTCTTCACATCTCATTGCCAACAGGCACACTGCATAGCATTTCATTAAAAACAGCTTTCTTCTTACATGCTTTTAAGTGTGTGAGAGCAAATCTCTTTTTGGAATGTCTTCTCTAGGCTGATTCACAGCTTCACATGCTTTTTAGGCTGATGCACAGCTTCTAAGGCAAAATGTTTAGAGTCTTCTGGGTTGGGTGGGTAGGGAAGGCAAAAGAACAGAGCTGCGGATTCCCACGGGCGGAACTCCTAAATACTGTCGTGTGTAAAGCCTTTAGATCTAACTCAGCTGCTGATTTGATCTAACGGCTCAGGAAACTCTGATCGATCTACCGGCACAGAAACCTCTAAAATTCCGCAGGCTCCAATTTAACCATTTCTTTTGCTCTTCACATCTCATTGCCATGTAACAGAGATCATCAGGCACACTGCTCTGTGCCAGGCTGCCGCTGCTGCTGCTGCCGCCATCTCGGAGTGGTCCACCCGAAGTACTTCTCCATATGTGCTCGTCGGGAACAGCTGCCGGGTCAATGTAGGAGTGGATGGCAGAGGACAGCTGAGACCAGCCGCCCAGGAAGCAGCACTTCTCAAGCGCCGCGCCCACAGCCCTGGCACAGGTACAAGCCCCCTTGCGGGTGCTGTGGCCAGAGAAGTGTCCCCCTTCCGGAGGGACACACCCCAGCCTCCCCAATGCCAACTGCACCCAGCCATTAGCTTGCGCCGACTGGAGCTTCCCTTGCTCCCACGGCAGCCTCCAGTAGCTGCCCTGCACTTCCGAGCCCGTCACCGGGCGCTGCCTCCAACAGGCATCCCGCACCTGCTGCCAGTGCTGCAGCAGCTGCACAAGCCCCGCCACCTTCACCTTGAGGCCACTCGCCAGCCCCGCCTGCTGCGCCCGCCCGGCCGCCTGCTTCCCATCCTGCAGGTAATGGCTCACCGGGAGGCGGAGATGCGGAACATGATGCCGTCCCAGCTTTAGGCCCCGAGCAGCTCGGACCCTCCCAGCCGGCTGGGAGTAAAGAGGTCCCTGCCCCGGGGCAAGATCACCACCTCGTCGGCCATGGCCTCTAGCTGCTGGAACCACATCTGCCCCAGCCAGTAGGGCGCCACCACCGTGGCGGCGCACTTCTCCTCCCGCAGCTTGTGCGCCACCTCGTCGAGGAGGGACCACGGGGGGTTGACCCAATTGACCTCTCCTAGCCAGGAAAAGGCCAAAGAGTCCACGCCCTCGCACCCCGGGTCGTGCCACTGTGCGTAGTAGCGCGGCAGCTGGGCGGAGAGCTCCGAGGCGAAGCGGTCCACGGTGTGCTGGTGCCATTCCCGCTCCGCCCACTGAAACCACCTGCGGTTCAGCCGCCAGTCGTCCAGGTCCCGGTCCCGAGACAAGCGGTCGGCCCACTCGTTTGCCTCGCTTCTGATGTACCTCGCCTGGAGCTCGATGTCGTTTAAGTCCAGCAGGATCCACAGGCGCCGCATCCGCCGCATCAGCTCCGGGTTGCGCGACGTGAAGTGCGAGAGCATGGCCACCACCGCCTGGTTGTCGCAGTAGAGGCGCACCACCTTGCCGGTGAGCTCTCTCAGGAAGGATTGCACCGTTTTGTACACGGCCTCCAACTCCAGGTGCGTGATGTGTAGATGCCGTAGCTCGTCGGACCAGAATCCTCTTGCCGCGTGCTTGAGGTTCAGCACCCCGCCCCATGCGAACAGAGACGCGTCGGTGTGCACCTTCGCTCTCGTGGGGCTGCGCCAGATCTTGCGACCGTTCCACCGGCTCTGAGCCGGCAGCCTGAGCCACCACTCGATGTCGCTCCACGCCTGCCGTGTGAGCTTCACCTTCGCGCCCCATCCCCGCCTCGTGGAGAGCACGAAGTGGAGCTCCCTGAGATACAATCTCGCCGGAGGGACTGCCAGATACACAGACTGGCAGAGCCCCGTGAACGCTGCCAGCTTCCGAGCTGGGAGCCACCTCCGCTGTCGCGACGCCTCGCTGAGAAGCGCCTTGGACTGCAGGTGAATCTTCTGCAGCCTCGCCGGTGTCACGCGGAACTGTCCCGCTTTGAGGTCCACCTCGAGCCCGAGGTGCTCCACCAGCTGCGTCGGCTCCCATTGCCCCTTCTTCTCGTTGCGCGACAATCCGAGTCTCACCAAGACCCGAGATGTCAACTCGCGCGCCCTGAGCGCCTCGATCCTGCTGCTTAGCAGCAGCAGGAAGTCGTCCATGTAAGGGAGCACCCGCGCCCCCTGCTGATGCTCCTCGCGGCCGCATCCTCCAGCTCGTCTGCGAACTGCCCAACGTCGTCGCACCTTGCTTCCGCTTTGCAGCTTCCGCACTTCCCGCCGATCCTCCACGGATCTCGGAGAACGCAGGCACTCCACGAGCACCTTCATGACCTTGACGAATATTCGTGGCGAGTCGTTCCAGCCGAAGGGAAGGGCGCCGCACTGGAATAATTCCCCCCGCACGTCGAACTGCATGTACTCCTGGAAGGCGGGGTCGATCCCCACAACGTGGTATCCGTCGTGGAGGTCGAAGCTGAAGCACCAGTCGTTCGGCTTGGCGAGCCGTCGCAGCTTCTTGAGCGTCTCCATCTTGCAGCGGGACTTGACGCAATGCGAGTTCAACCAGCGGAAGTCCATCACTAGACGCCACTTGTTCGTCCCCGTCTTCGGCACCAGGAACACTCGGGATACATGTCGTCTCCTCCTCGCTCGTACCCATGCGCCCGTCCTGAGACACCGCTCGGTCTCTGCGGCCATCCACTCCAGCTGCGGAGGGGTGGCGTCGCCCAAAGACACTCCGTGATCGAAAGGCAAAGGCGCCTTGTCGACCCAGCGCATCCTTGCCCCTTTGCTGATCCACTGCATGACCTCGGAATTCGCGCCAGCTGCGCGCCATGCCCCCCTTCTGCTCCGCACCCTTTCCTGCAGGGTGGGCTCTTTCCGTTGGACGCCCCGAGGGGCGGAAGGCGTCCAACCTTTCCGTGATCGGAAAGTTAGGTCTGGGCTTGGGCGCCTCGCCCAAGCCCTGACCCTTTACCTCCCTTGCCGCTGCCGCGGCCACCTTCACCTTTTCCAGCGCCACCGCCCGCTGCACCTTTGCCTTTGCCTCCTTGACGGTCACGAAAAGTCGAAACTTTGGCGCTGGCCTTGGCGTGCGTGTTCATCACGGCCTTCGCCTTCGTGGTGTCGAACTCCTTCAACCACTTCGTGAGCACTGAGTCGCTCACCAGCCCGTCGCTGCCTGCGTACACCTTCTCCTCGATGAAGGCCAACTTCGCCCGCAACGCCTCAGCTCCGCCGTGTGATGTTGCGTCAGACTCCATGCTCGCTCTGAGCTGCAACATGGTGTATCGGTTGTTCAAGAGCGAAAAAACGCCCTTAAACGTGTTGTGCGCTGCGAAAACGCGCTCACTCAATTCCTCCACCGTTGGGGGGTCTTTTTCATCTTGACACCAGTCCAAGGTCACCTCGGAAAACGCAATCGCATCGTGCATGTACCTCGCAAAGCGCAGGGGCAAGCACCAACTGCTCGTAACGCATGGACGAGTTGGTGCGTTTGGAGAGGGCATCGTAGGTCTTGTCGTTGTACAGGTCGTACATCTGCGGCATATCGGTCTCCAGTGTCGCAGGTCTCACAGGGAACGGATTCCCTTCAACGTGTGGGACATACGGGAGCTTTTTTACTGCCTCCAACTCCGCGTCTCCGCTCTGAGCGGAACCATCAGCCTGCGAAACGGCTTTCGCTGCCGCCTCCTCCGCGACTTCAACTCTCGCTGCGAGAGTCTCCATCTGCTTCATCATGAGCTTCATCGTTGCTCCAACAGGACTTCCATCCCGGACTTCGCCGCCGATTGTTCAGCCGCGCCAGCTTTGTTCTCCGACGCGCCTTGCTCACCGTCTTGACTCATTGTCGTAAGTCGTCAAGGGTTTAAACTTCCACAGTAACGTTAAAATGTGGGGTAAAAATTTGCAGTGTGCCGCACTAAGAATTTTTCCGCGAGGAAAATTTCTTGTGAAGTTCTTTTGCGAAGGCAAAAGAACAGAGCTGCGGATTCCCACGGGCGGAACTCCTAAATACTGTCCTGTGTAAAGCCTTAAGATCTAACTCAGCTGCTGATTTGATCTAACAGCTCAGGAAACTCTGATCGATCTACCGGCACAGAAACCACTAAATTATTTAACCAGGCTCCAATTTAACCAAAACTTATCCAGATTTCCTGGAGCTCGCTAGTGAAGAATGGCTGCTCTTGAGTGCGGGGGCGTCCGCCAAGCAAGGACACAGCGCCACGTGCACGCATCTGAGTGCGCGCATCTGATACAGAGGCGCCTCCTCGAGGATACAAACCGCCTGCGGAGCGTGGGCAGCCAGCTCACCTCAGGTCAGCCATCGCCTTCTCATACTTCTCATTGACCACTCTCACCTGCTCCCGAACCCGCTCCTCTCCTCTCATCATCATGCGCGAGCCGCCCCCTTGCCACGAAGCTCCTCATCGTGCGCAACACTCGCTACGGAGGAGCTCCTCCCCTCTCGCGCGCTGCCTCCACCCTCCCAATTGCATTCGCCCGCTCGCTCCCAGCATCCCTGCGCTCCACTGTCTCCCCACCCCTCTTCCACTTGCCTAGCAGCTTCTGGCAGCTCATCACGGGAGGCGAAGCAAATGCCGGGGGCACCTGATACTGCAGGCTGTAAATGGCCCTGGCATGCTTCGTCCAAAGTTCCCTCTGGACATCCTCCCCCCTAATGTTGATGGGTATCAATGACTCCTGCAGGCACCCCACATCACCCGCCGCCCCTTGAATATCCCGGCCCACGAGGCATCCTGAAATCGCCCGCAAAGCCTCCCCTTCAACTACATGAAGCTACCACGCAGCTGCGCCACACTAGCGATTTACAGATGCGCGGCAGGGATAGTGTCCGTCTGTTTGCCGCGGATCACCGCGCGTGCTCCAGCGCCGAATATATCCGGGCAAGGGCGGGCCTCTTCTTGGCGGCCACGCCAGACGCCACGAAGACGTCGGCAGCAAATGCCCACCAATAACCGGATGCTTACGGGGGAATGCACATGCGGCACAGAGCCCCCACCCCAGCTTCCCCCCTGCGAGCCACTTCGCCCTCGTCGACCCCGTTGCTTTCAATCGATACCCTTTTTTCTAATTCTTGGAGCTCCAATTCTGGCAACGGCTCCTTCGTCACCGTCTTGATATCATCAAACATAAACGCGTCCATTTCTTTCTCAGTCTCTTTCTCCGTCTGAGTGTTTTCCTGCATCGAGCACTCCCAAGGCCTCAAGTCATCGGGCGCTGTATTCGATAGTCTGTTCCATCTAAGGGCCTGAAACAGGCATACTGCACCGGAGCACTGGGAACAGGAAGCAAACCACATGGGGACACGCCACAGAGGGAAACACAACTGAAAAGGAATTGTCACGGCACGGAAAGCAAATGAAAGCAGACGAGGAAGCAGAGCCATCCGACGACATGCAAAACCGACGATGCGATACATAAAACGTCACACCGAATTCGGAAGAGAAGCACTGGACAAGGGACAAGACACAAACGTCGATTCCAAGCTGGAAGAACAATGCACTACCAGCGGGACCTTACAAAATAAAGAGGGCAAGAAATCAAAACCACGGACGTCCGCCGTGCATAACCGCTGGGTATGGGCCGAAGGGTGCCTGATGCCAACCACGCGCATACTACTAGGGAGGTGCAATAACGCAGACATAGAAGAATGATTATAAAAATGTCAGATGTTGCGACCAGCACAACAGCAGCAGCAAAGAGAACCGGCTCCAGCTGAACACCAACAACCTCGCCAGCAACCGGCTGCTGGAACGCTGATTGTTTGATCGTGCTCTGTCGAGACATTGGCAAGGCAGTTTACACAAAGAATCAGGAAGTGAATAGGTGGGGGGGCGGGCAGTTGGCCGGTCACCTGGGGAGCAGGGGTTGACCGGGGCCGGCGCAATCCCTGGGGCGGAGCACCGACTTGCACCGACTGCCGCATTGTGATCTCATCGTCAATTTTCTGTCTCCGCTCATCCCGGCAGACCACATCGCCAGTGTGACTGCCCGTAGCGAACATGGCAACCTTCTACCGGTGGCCACCCCACGTAGATGACAGCTATTAAGCGGTGGCCACCCCACAAGGATGCCAGCTATTAAGCGGTGGTCACCCCACGTAGATGACAGCTATTAAGAGGTGGTCACCCCACGTAGATGACAGCTATTAAGC
>LGRX02012088.1:0-19960 GCA_001247695.2 Cymbomonas tetramitiformis
GCCTCATCCGCACCGCCGAAGCAACCGAAAAGGCCTTGTGGTGGCCTCATCCGCACCGCCGAAGCAACCGAAAAGGCCCTGAGGTGGCCTAATCTGCACTCCATCACTTCTTGTGATAATTTCGCTTATTCTGCACAAAATAAATCAAAGGGCGGGCGCCGTCTGTTGGGCCTTGGGGCTCAGATCAGGAATACACCACATATTGGGTGGCATACATCAGGATTGACACGTGGAGTACTCGCTCAAATTCATTTGACAAGGCAGAACGGTCGTGGCGGCCATCGTTCAGACAAAGACGCGACCGTCCGAATTCCGATCGGGCGGTTCGGGTTTTGTCGCTTAGGATCTGGCGAGCCTCGAGCACCTCACCCTGCCCTCTTTCAAGTGCAGATGGACGTCATCCAAGCAATTATCAGAGATCAAAGTTTACAGATAGTATCATTGATATGCATAAAAGTTATCATTCTTCTGGCGCTGGCTCATTCGAGTCAGCACCAAAACCGCAAGCGCGTCTCCTTTCTGGGATTATTTTCAAGACACGGTATCACATGCCATTCTATTCAACAAAGCTACCAAGTGCACTTTGTCGTTTCATCTCTTGTTGTGGGGTGCACTCGAGCGCACATATGCAACATTAATTCCTGAGAAAGTGATGCGCAGTCGGGTGTGGTTCGGGCGCTCAAAGGTCAAACGGATCTTTGGCGCTTCCTCGAATGAGCTAGTGCCACAGGATGCATATATCAAATATGAAGAAACGGTTTTTCTAATTGAAATCCCATTTGATTCTTTTTATCTCTTACACATCTGTGCATTAAAGAGTGCAGGGCGAGGTGCTTCAAGGCTGCAGCCTCGCTTCTGCCTCGCTCGGGGTCAACCAAACCCTCACTCGTGTGACCATCGATCCACATCTGTGCATTAAAGAGTTCAGGGCGAGGTGCTTCAAGGCTGCAGCCTCGCTTCTGCCTCGCTCGGGGTCAACCAAACCCTCACTCGTGTGACCATCGATCCACATCTGGGCATTAAAGAGTGCAGGGCGAGGTGCTTCAAGGCTGCAGCCTCGCTTCTGCCTCGCTCGGGGTCAACCAAACCCTCACTCGTGTGACCATCGATCCACATCTGTGCATTAAAGAGTGCAGGGCGAGGTGCTTCAAGGCTGCAGCCTCGCTTCTGCCTCGCTCGGGGTCAACCAAACCCTCACTCGTGTGACCATCGATCCACATCTGTGCAGTAAAGAGTTCAGGCGAGGTGCTTCAAGGCTGCAGCCTCGCTTCTGCCTCGCTCGGGGTCAACCAAACCCTCACTCGTGTGACCATCGATCCACATCTGGGCATTAAAGAGTTCAGGGTGAGGTGCTTCAAGGCTGCAGCCTCGCTTCTGCCTCGCTCGGGGTCAACCAAACCCTCACTCGTGTGACCATCGATCCACATCTGGGCGGTGACGATCTCGTCTGAGCAATCATTCCTGTCGCACTGCTGGCACTCCTACCACCTCTGGCGGTGACGATCTCGTTTGAACCTCGTGAATCGAAGTTGAGTAAGTTCTCCATACGGTAACCCTGCCGTATGGGATTCCGTTCTGAGTGTCACAGATGAGTGCCCTCCCCGGGAACATGAACGGTTACGCAACCGTCAACTCTCGGGAAATTGTGCGCATTTCCACTTTACATCTTTTGAGGCCGGAAGGCACTGCTTTCACGCTCGAGTTTGTTGCAAAAAAAATAAGTTGAGAGTTTCCGCGAGAAAAGAATTTTTTTCGTTACAATTATTGCTTATGCCACAGAAGTGGGCGAGGAAGGAATAGTCGGATCAAGGCGTGGTCACGCAGACCTACATTTCGGCAATTGCAGTAGAACTTTTGCAGAGGGCGCTTGCCTAAACGAAGGAACGAGGCTCATCAGATTTTTGTACCGTGCAGCTGCAGTAGTGAATGCTAATTTTGGCTTCCACATTTCCCAGTGCAATACACGCCGGTGAAAAACGCGAGGAGAGAGGACGCGCACGGGTGCTAAAAGCAGTGGATGCAGGGTGCAAAGGCCTCTGAGCTGCAGTGTGGATATCTCGGCCACGAGTGTTGTGACAAAATGTGTGGAGTGCGAAGTGGCCGCAGCGTGTTTGGGGGCTAAGTGGTGGGCCATCCTGGCGGGGCAGCGTCACGAGCGGAGGCACCGCGCCTTTTTGAACATGTGCACTTAGTGCGCGGTGATTTTGCGTTGGGACTTGTTTGCAGCAGTCTGGTGCCCAATTGGAAGGGGAGACTCTCACGTTCACGCATAGGCACTAAGCAGCAGGGAGGTTCTTGGCCTTGGGTTCAGCGGGGCGCTGCAACGAGTTGAGTGAGGATGTGGCGGATCGACGTGTGTGAGGGAATTAGCGAGGAGCAGCATGTGGAGCGCTGGAGGAGAACGAACATGCAGGAGGCGATGGGGGAGCTGGAGAGTGCTGTGGTAGAGTGCGGCTCTCGGCGAGGGTGAGCTTGCTGGTGTTGCCAGCTCAGCGACTCTGGCCGTTGGAGCAAGGCAGGATTGCTTGGGGGCAGCTTGGGGAATTGCCAATGGAGTGCAAAAGGCCGAAGTGCATGCCGTGTCAAACAAAACAAAGCGCTCTAGTGCGCGCTGTAGTGGCCTCATCTGCACGGACGAAGCGCTCCAGTGCGCCCTGTAGTGGCCTCATCTGCACGGACGAAGCGCTCCAGTGCGCCCTGTAGTGGCCTCATCTGCACGGACGAAGCGCTCCAGTGCGCCCGGTAGTGGCCTCATCTGCACGTAGCGGTCGAGCATGCCTGTAACGTTGCTGGTTTTCGTGAGGATGCGTTGAATTGACCTCTCTTCTTAGAGTGAGGTGTAGCAAGCTACCAAGCCGACCAATTACAGGGCAAGAAAGGAAGCAAGGGAGCTGGGCCGCTGGATATGAACAGTTGGAGTTTCCACCTGCATCTAGACCTATTTAGGTTGGGTGATGTTGCTGATGACACAAGACCAGGCAATTAGCCTGGTAGGAGAATCTGATCCAAATTGGCTTGGGACGGCTGGATGACGGAGGGATCACGGTGGGACAACCACTGCCTAGACCGGAGCTCTTTCTCTTGTTTGTTGCTTCTTCACAGTTTCTCGGTTTTCGGACCCCGACGCAACTCCTCTCCACTGGTGGCTCCTGCAAAAATGAAGACTGTTGTAGGACTCGCTTTTTTAGATTCTTTGACCCAACCATGAAGGGAGGAGAAGCAGTGCCAGAGGAGGCCGTGCACCAATCCAGTCACGGACGGCTTCATCCGGGCCCCTTTAGCCTCGTCCTAGCTCTGATGAACACCACGGAGGACTGATTTCGGATATCTCGACTCGTTCATTGGCCTTTAAGTGTACAGGGCTTGCTAGCCTTGTCTTGAACCTCAGTTTCAACAAAGACGCAATGGGCATATCCGATGCGGTCTAGCCTGATCAACGGACGGTGTTGGTTTAAAGGCTTGTGCAACGGTGCCGTTAATTCAGTCTCCTTATTGGATTTCGAAAGGAAGCTCATGCAGATGATTAATCACGCATCTATCACCAATGCCATGCGAAATGCATTAGACCATGGTTCAAAGATCAAACTTGTAGGCAGGTGTGGAATCTCACCACCAAATAACACTTCCGAAAGTCCCTTAAAGCAGGTGCAAGTGTGCGGGCGCGTGACAACCTGGTATACGAGCGCGGAGATGCTCGCCTCGGTCATACCCGGCCGCGCTCGGGCCTGCGCGAGACGCACCCCTGCCGCACAGAACTCCGCCGCGCGACGGATCATCGCTTGCTCGGCGGGTGACTTTATCAGTCTCAAGCGGCCCACCAAATGGGTGCAATCCTCGAAGCGGCAGACGGCGGCGACCGCCAAGTCAGTGAGGCGCTCGGTGAGGGTCTCGTACTGTGCAGGCGCGAGGCGCTTAGAGCCTCGCTGAATTCCAACAACACGGGCACCTGTGCTGCGCTCCCTCACGACCTCGGCCACCTTCTCGATGCCAACCTCGTAGTCGCTGTAGCTAAAGTAAAGACGCAGTAGGCTGCGGTGCTCAGCATTCGAGACCTCCAGCAGGCGAGTCACGAAGTACATCTCCTCGTTCGGGGAGACAGGGACCATTAGCGCTTGCACCTGTGGCGCGCCTACCGTCTGGTGCGCCGTGAGGTAGTAAATGTCCTCTGGCTCTGTCAACACCATGAGATCCAGCCCAGCGGCAGCCATGCTCTCTCGAGTGAGCTCTAGCCGTGAAGCATACTCCTGTAGTGTGAAGGGTAGGTCCTTGGTGGGTTGACGCCCTAGCGTAAGCGTGGGGCTCTTTGAAGCTACCTCCTGCAACTTGCGCTTCATCGCTGCTCCGAAGAAAGTCGCCCTCTGAGGCTCGGATTGGCTTAGCTGTCCTGAGAGAAAAGGCATCACAAGATCTGTGCGTGAGGCGGATGGCTGTAGATCCCACGGCGGAAAGAGATATGTATGTGTGGAGTGAATGGTGTTTTGACAAGCACAGTTTCACGATGGAACAAACAGGGGAATAATCATCGGACATCAAACTCGCATACACACATGTTAAATCTGGAAACACGTCATGAATCAAGTATGCACAAACGCATAGCTCCTGAGTATCATAAAAAGCTGTCGGTGTGTACTTATGAAAATTTGCAGCGGAACGAAAATAAATTAGTAGACCGGTTAAAGTAGCTCTTGATTGTGTTTGTGGAAGTCGAGAGGGCTACAGGAGGCTGTCAGCACGGTCCGGAAAAGCCGAGCATGGAACGGAAAACTTTTTCGTTTTCGGACGGGTGGCACCTTGCAAACTTGGCTGTACTTGATATCTTCTCTAGCTACGACGCCTTTGTAGTTGTTTGATGAACCGTTTTTGGTTTTATGAGATCAGATAGATGTTCATGGTTTTAACCGATGCGAGATGATTTTATTATAACCGCGAAGAATCAGACTTCGAAGTCTGTAGTGTCTACAGTAGTGTGAAGTGTCACAGATATACAGTATACTGAACACTCGACTCACGAGTCACGACTGGGACCTCCTCGTGTCTCGTTCGGTAGGAACATTTCGGATTTGTAAGTGTCAGTCGAGTGTGAAAGAGGAAGAAATTTAGCAGTTTTCAAACGCGACGGTCGACGCACGACGGTGTTATTCAATGAACTATACGACCTACCGAAATTGAACATCAAATTTGTGAAATCAAAACCTCAAATTATGCGGTTATAGTCTCACGACATGCTATTTCTTGCGTTTATCTTCTGTAGTTTGATACACGGCTGGTATTTCGAGTGGCTCGCTGACATTTGGCTCCTGTGGAAATGCCAAGTGTCTCGTGCTGAAGAAGACAACGAGAAAACTGAATAGGTGGCTCACACAGCCTTGGATGAGCTATTGTCACCTTTTGAATCCAAGGAGGCAGTTTTGACCGGCAATGCGACTTTAGGAAGGCCCTCGCCTCACCTTTAGTAGAACAAAATACTCACACCTTTCGTGAGGTGATATGGCTACGACCTTCGAACTGCCCAAAATTACACTCGTCAGAGGCCCAATCAATAAGGTTTGTCTTCTTACCAGTCTTCTAACCCGTTCCCAGCCTTCCTTTTCCAACGCTAGCTGCTTCCCACACTCCTTTCACTTCCCCTCTCAACTTGATTTCCCTTTCATTTAGCCAAACTTGATATGAGGTCAATCTCTGACGGTTACGTTTAAGTAGATCCGGCATGGACAGCATCGACGCCGAGCAAGCGTCTCCTTTCTCAACAGTGGCGTGGCACGAACCATGTGACGACTATTGGGGGTCAATCACCCTCCTTGCTGTACTTAGAGCTTGCGCCGCGCTGATATCCTGTGCCATGCTTAGAGCTTGCATAGGGACGTGCGAATATAATCTCTCGACGAGCGGGAGGATCGAACACGGCAACCTCTTATTGTTCTCACGAGACTCCCGCGCTGCGTGTGCTTACCTGTGCGCCGCTTAGATGAGTTCACAGGTGGAGGAGGCGTTGAACTCAACGGAAGACGCTTTGAATAACGCTCTGAACGTGCTTCCGTTCGCCCAAGCCCCGCCGTTGTACGCACCTGCAACCCTTAGGCTTCCTGAAGGGGCCCTACCCCCCCCCAAGCTTCAAAGATAACTTGAGGCACGTGCAGACCCTGGTTGTGGTTCGAGGCATCGCGCTGACCGCCTCGGAGACAGCTCGAGCCATCGAGCTGACCCTGGCTGTGTTTCCAGGCCCCTCATACGCACCACGCCCTCAGATATGGGCCGCATCTTTGAAGCTCGGGACCGTGCGCCTCGTGCATACCCAAAATTCCAAGTGTTCTTTTGGGAGCCGCTTCTCGAACACTACCCCGCTTCGCTCTGCCGCTGCTCAAGTTCAGAGATTCGAACCGATAGTTGTGCTGACTTGACATTCACAGCTCAACCGTGCGAATTAATTCAGCTTCGCCTACTTTTCCTTCGGGGTGCTGTCAGCACCACGTTGCATTCCCCTTGGGATGCCCGGCCGCTCACGTAAGGGAAGCATGGGGTGTCGCCCATTGCTCCGCACTGTGCTAGGAGGGGCGTGCATACTAGGTGAGGAAGTCTAGTGATCACTGCATAAGGAGGGGCGTGCATAGCAGGTGAGGAAGTCTAGTGAGCACTGCGTAAGGAAGGAGCGTGCATACTAGGTGAGGAAGTCTAGTGAGCACTGCATAAGGGCGTGCATACTAGGTGAGGAAGTCTAGTGAGCACTGCGTAAGGAGGGCGTGCATACTAGGTGAGGAAGTCTAGTGAGCACTGCGTAAGGAGGGGCATGCATACCAGGTGAGGAAGTCTAGTAGGCACTGCATAAGGAGGGCGTGCATACTAGGTGAGGAAGTCTAGTGAGCACTGCATAAGGAGGGCGTGCATACTAGGTGAGGAAGTCTAGTGAGCACTGCGTAAGGAGGGCGTGCATACTAGGTGAGGAAGGCTAGTGAGCACTGTATAAGGAGGGGGACCGCGCACTATGCCTTGGGGTAGGCTTCTGTGAAAGGTTGGGAAACATGTCGTGCCGAGAGGTAGGGTCAGCAGTATGCGAGGCACGTGGGGTGTGCTTGGGACCAAGAGGCGGGAAAGCAAGGTACGACAAACTTGATGCGGTGTACCAGTATGGACGACACACGGTGTGCCAGTATGGGGGCGCTGCTCGTTGTGCAGTCAAACCTCCAAACAAGTTGGGGCTTATGTGGTGCAGGGCAGAGAGTGCCTGTGCCAGAAGGGGGGGCCCACGGTGTGCCAGGAGAGGGGGCATGTAGTATGTAGAGAGGGGGCGCACGCGGTTTGGCAGGAGGGGCATGATGCAACGAGCAAATCACGTGTTGTGCTAGGATGAGAAGCGCCTCGTGCTGGAAGGGGGTCTTCTGACATGCCCAGATGGGGTGGTGCGCTCTGCAGGGAAGTGGGGGCTGCACATGATATAAACTGTGTCGGGAAGTGGGATGCACATTGTAGGATGTAGGTATAAGCTGTGCCGGGAGGTGGGGTGCACATGGTATAAGGTAGGGTGCAGATTGTGCGGGAAGTGGGATGCTGTGTAGGATGTAGGGTATAGCTGTGCGGAGGTGGAGTGCACATGGTAAAAAGTGGGGTATAAACTGTGCCAGGAAGTGGGATGCACATTGTAGGATGTAGGGTATAAGTAAAAGCTGTGCCGGGAGGTGGGGTGCACACGGTATGAGGTAGGGTGCAAATTGTGCCCGGAGGTGAGGTGCACATTGTAGGAGGTAGAATTATACATTGTGCGGGGAGGTGAGGTGCTGTGCAAAGGTAAGTGCAAAGCGTGCCCGGAGGTGAGGTGCACAGTGGCAGGAGGTAGGGTCCTAAAGAAAGCGTGCGGGAGGTGAGGTGCTGTGCAGGAGGTAGGGTGCAAACTATGTGGGGAGGTGGGGTGCTATTAGTAGGAGGTAGGGTGCAACCTATGCGGGAGGTGAGGTGCACATTGTAGGAGGTAGGGTGCAACCTATGCGGGAGGTCAGGTGCACATTGTAGGAGGTAGGGTATAAACTGTGCGGGGAGATGGGGTGCAGTGTAGGGTAGGGTGCAAACGTGCGGGAGGTGGGGTGCACACGGTATGAGGTAAGGTGCAAACTGTGCCCAGCGGGAATAGAGGTGCTGTGTAGGAGGCAAGTGCAAACTGTGCCCAGAGGTGAGTGCAATAATAGGAGGTAGGGTACAAACTGTGCCGGGAGGTGGGGTGCACGTGGTGTAAGTGCAAACTATGCGGGGAGGTGAGGTGCAATGTGTGGAGGTAGGGTGCTCATGATTGCCGGGAGGTGGGGTACACGATGGTGTAAGGTAAGGGTATAAACTGCGGGAGGTGAGGTGCATATTGTAGGAGGTAGGGTGCAAAGCGTGCCCGGAGGTGAGTGCACGTGTAGGAGGTAGAGGGCCTCAGTGTGCCGGGAGGTGGGGTACACGTGGTGTAAGGTAGGGTATAAACTTTGCGGGGAGGTGAGGTGCATATTGTAGGAGGTAGGGTGCAAACTGTGCCCGGAGGTGAGGTGCACATTGTAGGAGGTAGGGTATAAACTTTGCGGGAGGAGGGGTGCATATTGTAGGGAGGTAGGGTGCAAACTGTGCGGGGGAGGTGGGGTGCACATTGTAGGAGGTAGGGGTGCAAGCTGTGCCCGGAGGGTGAGTGCACATTGTGGGAAGGTAGGGTATAAATTGTGGGGAGGTGAGATGCACATTGTAGGAGGTAAGGGTATAAACTGTCGCGAGGAGGTGAGGTGCACTTTGTAGGAGTGGGGGTATAAACTGTGCGGGGAGGTGGTGTGCACATTGTATGAGGTAGGGTGCAAACTGTGCGGGGAGGTGAGGTGCACATTGTGTTGGAATTCGAGAGTCTGTTTTCACAAAAGCGAGTGTAAACTTTCATTCTCAAAAGATATACCAATTCGCAGCTTGAAACGCCGCGAACTTCAGCGCCCAGTCATTATTGATTGGGCAGTCTAAGTGAAAGTTCACTAAACAAAGTCCTACGTGTCACTGTCGTGTTCATATCGACCGCAGTGACACGCCTGAGTACCGATGAACTTATTACGCACTTGCCGATGGTCATCAATGATCTAACGGCCACGATTAGTTCAGATCTACAGATCTAGATCTAAGGGTTCCACACGGTTTCTTTAGGGTTTCTTCAGGGTTTGAGCATCCTGACTACCGTAGAAGGTCTAGATAGTTATGCTTTACACCAAACTGATCAGCAGGCACTTGCAGATTCCAATACCCCTTCTAAAGGGTGACTGTCTAGTTGTCCTACTGCCAGTTCTTGGGAATGGTGCCCCTTTAGTCAGCAACACCCAGTTCTTGGGATGGTGCCCCTCCAGCTCCAGTTTATGGGGATGATGTCCCTTCAGTCCTTAGTCTTCAGAGTTGGAGTTCTGCAACTTCATGATACCCAGCCTTTCCCTGTGTGTAAGTAATGCTGGTAGTGGAAGAGGTTTGGTGAAGATGTCAACTGTGTTGTCCGCTGAGGAGACATGCATGGCTTCCACCATCTTGGACTTCACCAGCTCTCGGATGTACATGTTCCTCACCTCAATGTGCTTGGATCTGTTATTGTTGACATAGTCAGATGCCAAATGAATGGCCCCCTGGTTGTCACAGTACATCTGTACCGGGGTGCAGATGTCCACCAGGTCAGTCAGCACGTTAATGATGTACTTGATCTCCCTAGCCCCTTCAGACATGGCGATGATCTCAGCCTCGGTAGTAGACAACGACACACATCTCTGCATGATGGAAGAGGAGATCAGTAAGCCGCCACATAGGTAGACCGCAATGCCAGATGTGGATCTCCTCGTGGTTTTGCACCCAGCATAATCAGCGTCAGTATATATGCATAGTGGTAGTGCTCCACTGGCCAGACCCAGCCCCCTTGGCGCAGAGGAGGTTGTCCGCAACACCAGCTCGTGGCCCATAGTGCCCTTAAGGTATCTGACAACCTGCTTCAGAGCCACAAAGTGCTCTGGGCCATAAGACGCACAAAAACGAGAGAGAGCAGACACAGCAACCATGATATCAGGGCGCGTGCACCTTGCAATCCACTGTAGCTGCCCAAGTAGTCCCCTGAATGGAATGGTGGCATCCTTACCATCAGATGGGGCAAGAGAGCACCCTGGAGACATAGGCAGGCTCGCTGGCTTAGCATCCTTAAGTCCATAGGTCTCAATCATCTGAGAGATATATCCAGACTGAGACAGATATGCCACCCCAGGGCCCCAGCGCACACCAATGCCCATCACAAGATCCAGCACACCCAAGTCCTTGCAGGCATACTGGGAGTTGAAGGCCGCCACAAAGTTATCATGCCATGAACGGCTGTTGGTGGCCACAAGGTAGTCATCCACATATGCCAATATGATGACTGTGATGCCAGAGTCCCGGATGTAGTAGAGGCAAGGCTCAACATCACTGCGCCTCATCCTCTCATCATAACCCATAATGAAGGCATCACTGGTCTCAAACCACTCCTTGCCCGCCTGCTTCAGGCCATACACTGCCTTGAGCAGCTTGGCACATGTCCTGCCCTGATACTCCAGCCCCCTAGGGAGCTTGACATACAGGTCCTCCTCCAGGGTCGAGTTCAGGAAGGCTGTCTCCACATCCATGTGATACACCTCGAGGGCAAGGTTGAGCGCCAAATTGATAACCAGCCTCACTGAAGACAACTGTGTGCACGGGGCAAAGGTGTCAAAATAATCGACACCATACTCCTGCTTGTTGCCCCTCACACACACCCTTGCCTTGCGCTTCTGCAACTGCCGGTGCTTGTCCAGCTTGACCTTCAACACCAAGGACATGTCCAATAGACGTACACCCGGAGGAACATCCTCCATGTCCATCATCAGCAGAGCCTGCTTGACTGCAACCAGGGCCTCAAGCTCGGTCTGAATAGCATCCATCCACTCATCAGCATCAGGCGCCTCCATAGCTTGTTTAACCCCCTTGGGCTCAGTCACACCATCTGGGAGCACATCCACTGAGCCCCCAACACACGACTTCCCCACAGCTGCCAAGCACGTGTGTTCAGGAGGGAACTGCACCTTACCCACCGGCAGGTCAATGTGTGTAAAGTTGGTGAGCAACATGACACTGTATGGAAATGAACTGGCTCCCACAGCTCGTGCGCATATAATACCAGCCTCCATCTCCTCACCTCCGGCGTCCACCGTGACCTCAGTGAATAGAGGGTGGTTGACATTGAGGTCACCACCGTATGCGGCTGAGCGCACAGCAGCAAGGTGTTCAGGATGTCCATCCAGATATGCTCGGAGACTCACCCAGCATGCCTCATCCACTGCTTGCACCTTCAGCACCGCCAGAATCTCGTCACTGTCGTCAGGTAGATAGACCCGACATCAAGAACCCCGTCCTCCAGTCCACTCGGGAGGATATCATGATATGTACCATCCAACGCTGTCACCATGAAGTTGGTACTCAGCGGGGCCACTGCAGAGGGATCCCAGGTGGTGACCACCTTGCCCAGCTTGTCCACAGCCTCATGGAACTTGACCATGCCAGACTTGACTATCTTCCCCGACTCAGGATCATACAATAAGTAGGCTGATGAGACCTCAGAGTGACCAACATACCTCAGCTGCCGCGCTCGGTCACTGAGCTTGTGCTCCCTACTGTCCGGGTCCACAAAAGCATATGCCAGACATCCAAACACTCGAAGATGTGAAAGGTCTCGGTGCTGTCCATACAACTTGTAGTAAGGAGACTTCTTGTGCAAGGGCTTCTGGAATGTCCTGTTCAGAATGTACACAGAGTGACGAACAGCAAGTGGCCACATGTCCACACCAAAGCCAGATGTCAAGAGCAGCGCCCGAGCCATCGCCTGCACTGTCCTATGAGACCTCTCCACACGAGCTTGGTTCTCATGGAGGTATGGCGATCCATGGCGTTGCTCAATACCTTGGTCTTTGCAGTACTGTTGTGTCTGCCCAGCAATCATCGTAGAGTCCCCATCAGTGTGCAATACCATATGATACTTCTCCTCAAGTCTCATACGGCTCTTGTGCTGCCTCACCTCCGCCAGGAACTTCTCAAGGGCTGCCAGGTAGTCCGACTTCCTCTTCATGAAGTACACGCATATCCAAGCAGTACAGTCATCCACGAAGAGGACAAACCACCGGTACCCACCAGCACTGTGCCTGAACGGGCCACGCGTGTCAGACCATACTAGCAAGCCAATCTCTGCAGCACTCTCCCTGCCAGTAGGCTTCATAGATGGCCCGATCGCCTTGGTGAGCCTGCAGGAAATATATCTCTCAGGGCAGCGCCACACCAAACTCTTGGTATACTGCACTACAGTGATACCCATAGGAATCTCCTCGTCCGGCATCTCCTGCATGGTCACGTCACCAATATGTCCAAGCCGAATATGTGCCAGCATCTTGGCATCAAGCTTCATCACTGTATGCCCATCCTTGTAGATCACCACCACAGGCCACTTGGTCTCCCTGACCCATACCCGGCTCTCCCCACACATCTCCAGGTTCTCCACGTTGTAGCATGAGTCCAATGGAGCCGAGAATATCTTCTCTCCAGCAGGGTACTCATGGACAATGGTAAACTGAGACACAAACTGCCACCAACTGGCTGTCTCCCATCTGGGTAGTACCAAAAGGAACTTGGTGGACTGAGGCGCCCGAGCAAAGTCACTGAGAGCCTTCTGTAGACATCTCAGGATGGTGTCATGCTCATAAGGTGGGTTGCCATAGCAGGCTTTACCCGCCCAGTCCCTGCAGAAGCAAGGGTTGTCAGTTGTGCAATAATCGTCCAGGACGTGGTTGTCAATGGAGGCAAACAACTCCAGAGTAAAGGGCCCATGCTCCTCAATGTGCTTCCCAGCTTCCTCAAACTTCCAGTCTGTCTTGTCCCGATCAGAGTCATCATGGTATGCTGCACAGGCCATGTAGGTATCCAAAGTGCCAGTCTGATCTTCATATATGATATACTGGTTGCCAACTCTAGAAAATGAGAAGGTCACCCCCCCACTGGATATCTGCCTGGCCCCAAAATCAACACTGAACCCAGCATCCTCAAGCGCCACCACAGACACCAGGTTGAATGGCTGCCCAGGAATGCAGTGAGCAACAGTGAAATGCAGCCCAACAGCGCGCCCAGTGGACACATCCAGTTTGGCAAATGTGACCGTCCCACTGCCCTCCGAGGACACAGTATCAGCCTGCACCACACTGAAAGTGGAACTGGAAGTAGGATCAAAGTCACCGCCAAAGTCACTCACCATATTGAAGATGTGCTTGGTGGCGCCACTGTCTATCACTGCCACCTTCCCACCGAATGCAGTCAATGGCAGGGCCCTGGTGAAGATGCCAGCTGTGTCGTCTGTCGACGTAACATACAGGGCGAGAGAGCTGCCCACAGGGTGGCCCTCATGCTGCTCACATGCATCCTCATCGCCAGAGTCACTCCCATCCTCAAGATCAGGTACATCATAATACCAATCAGAAGAGCAGTAATCTTCAATCACAGAATCCACGCCTAAAGCCACAGAACAGAGGCGGTTCTTGCGAGGCGGACAGAACAGTCCAGATGCCCAATCATTGGAGGGGATGCCACCCACTCCTTCAAAGGGCTGCCAAAAGTGCACATCGTCCTCCTCGTCCGAGTCAGAGGCATCCACCAGATCTGGCAGCATAATCACCATCATCCGAGTCAGAGTCCGAAGCTGAATCCAGGTTGGGGATGGAGCAATCAGAGTCGTCACAAATATGGCCACCATCATCACCAGATCCAGAGAGACAGATAAGATCAGGCATATAGTTGTGTCCAGCCAATGTGTGATAAGACCAGGCTTGTCGGTCTGCAACAACCTGTTCAATACCAGAGGAATCCAGTGTAGCCATAAGTCCAGAATCACCTCGGTCTGAAGAGACATCATCATGATGAGAGGAATCCCCAGAGTCATAGCCACTCTGGTCTGAATGCTCATCACCATCAGATGAGGAGCCAGAGTCCCACTCATCCTCAAAATCATATCCCAGTAATGCCCAGAAGCTCTCGACCGCTTGCACAGTATCTCGAGTAACCATACTGAGTAAAGTCACCCATGACTGCAGCCTCTCAAAGGATCCTCGCACCATACCCGGTTCCTTCTCGAGCAGGCGCTGCAGCAGACTGTACTGCTCGGCCACAACATGCTTAGCACACACCATCTTCTTGTGGCTCACCACTCTGCCATCAACAGGAAAGTGAGGCTTCTCCAGCACAATCATTGCCCTGTCCAACACTTCCACAGAGCCACCCATGAACATACTATGCACATATTGGACATCTGATGTATACCATGGCTGCCTGGGGGATATCTGATATCCAGGCCCAAGATGCTGCTCCCTTCCTGCTTCCCACAGGGCTTGGGTAGGCTCAAGCTTCCTCCCAGGGAGGGCCGTGCATAGAGTATCAATGTAGACAAACGAGTCGTACACCGGAGCCACGGGGAAATACTTGTGCTTGTTCAATAAGAACCGATGCTTGTTGGGCTGATAGGGGTGTGACTTCTTACCAGGTCTCCTCACTGCAGAGCGCCTGCTTATAGGAGCATCAGACCCCCACCGATATACCCCGCTCATAGGCTGGTCCCCACCCCCCACAGGGGTAGGACCCTCAGAAGATGTAAGCCCGTCCAGAACTGCATAGTAATTGCTCAGGGAGATACCAGACTGAGACGCAGTACAGTCGCCCTCAGTACAACCAGAAATAAATTGAGGTAGGTCGTCAGAGAAGCTGGTAACCATGCTGTCCTCTACCAGCTCACAGATTGCAAACAGAGCCTCGCCAGTATCATCCACACCAGGGTGCTGCTCAGCTTCAGCAACAGCAGCCGCTCGATTGGGTAGCTTCCCATACTTCTGGTAGTCCTGGACCCTCTTCATTATCGCTGCCCTCCTCTTGGGATTCTTCTTGAGGTAAGCCTCCCTCTTATCCTCGTGAGTAACATAGCAGTCACTGGACGAGTGTCCAGGCATATGACATACCGGACATGGAACTCGCTTGAGTAACGCAGCACGCTTCTGCTCTTCCTGCTTACGACGGTCCTCCACGATTCCAGCACCCGTCTCCATCGCTGCTGCAGAAGTCGCGATGACATTGTCGTAGTGGCCACATACAGCGTCGTTCAGCTTCTTGAACGACGGCAGCTCATCACCAGAGAACATAGTGCGAATATAGACATACGCCGGGTTCAAGGAATTCAGCACCATAGCCACAAAGACTGCCTCCAGGCTGGCGACATGAAACATTTCACCACCCGGCAGGAATTTGCTCGTGCACGCATACTCCTCCACCCTGTCAAGAACCTCCCTCGCATTTAGAAAGCCTTGCAGCGGGGGTGCGACCGTCATAAACCTCTTCGTGTCATCAAGCAAAGCCTTGACCTGCCGCACAAAGTACGCAGAGCCCGTGCTCCGACGCATTTTAATTAGCTGTCGCCAGGCTGAGACACCGTCTGCTTCAGTACTGTACGATCGAACAACTGCGTTCGCCGTCCTGGTGGTAACACGCGGCAGAAAGTCATGAAATAACTGATTTGCTGCCACCGAGAACTTCTCGTCCTTCTTGATGTCCTCTAACTCGCGCGTGTCCGTCAATAACAGCGACAACGCCGGGTGACGCAGAGACGGTACAATTTTACCCCGGAACTCCATCCACTTGTTGTCATTTTCGGCCTCCTGACCAGAATAGAGCTGGTCAGTCGGGAACCCCTTCAACATATCCGTCAGAAAAGGCAAAGGTGCGTCCACAGTACCACTCGCAACTCGAGATTTACCACTGGAACCAGAACTGCTGGATTCCGCGGCCTCAGGACACGCAATAGCATTTCCCGTCCCCGCATTTTGATTCGCAACAGCCAACGGTGGCACTGCGTGTGCCAGGGCTTGAACCATTTTAAAAAGCTCATTCATACGCGCGTCTTGCTGCGTAAATAGCTGTTGCTGCCTCTCATCAATACGCGCCTCTTGCTGCGCGAAAAGATTAGCCAGCGCTGCAGAGTCCTCCCCTGCTGAGATTCCATCAGGCTTCCCTTCCTCCGAAAATTTGCCAAAAGTAGATTCCTTACTCAGACCCAGGGGCCTCTCTGGAGCTTTGGCCTTGTCTTGTCTCTTACTCATTTCGAATATTACGCGCAGTGAAATTTTGCGTGATACAAACATCGGTTAACACTTACAATGTAAGTGGGCCCATAATCTGTTGGAATTCGAGAGTCTGTTTTCACAAAAGCGAGCGTAAACTTTCATTCTCAAAAGATATACCAGTTCGCAGCTTGAAACGCCGCGAACTTCAGCGCCCAGTCATTATTGATTGGGCAGTCTAAGTGAAAGTTCACTAAACAAAGTCCTACGTGTCACTGTCGTGTTCATATCGACCGCAGTGACACGCCTGAGTACCGATGAACTTATTACGCACTTGCCGATGGTCATCAATGATCTAACGGCCACGATTAGTTCAGCAGATCTACAGATCTAGATCTAAGGGTTCCACACGGTTTCTTTAGGGTTTCTTCAGGGTTTGAGCATCCTGACTACTGTAGAAGGTCTAGATAGTCATGCTTTACACCAAACTGATCGGCAGGCACTTGCAGATTCCAATACATTGTAGGAGGTAGGGTATAAACTATGCGGGGAGGTGAGGTGCATATTGTATGAGGTAGGGTGCAAACTGTGCCCGGAGGTGAGGTGCACATTGTAGGAGGTAGGGTATAAGCTATGCGGGGAGGTGAGGTGCATATTGTATGAGGTAGGGTGCAAACTGTGCCCGGAGGTGAGGTGCACATTGTAGGAGGTAGGGTATAAACTATGCGGGGAGGTGAGGTGCACATTGTGAGGTAGGTGCAAACTGTGCCCGGAGATGAGATCACACATTGTAGGAGGTAGGGGTATAAACTATGCGGGCAGGTGGGGTGCACATTGTAGGAGGTAGGTTGCAAACTGTGCGGGCAGGTGAGGTGCACATTGTAGGAGGTAGGGTATAAACTGTGCGGGGAGGTGAGGTGCACATTGTATGGGGTAGGGTGCAAACTGTGCGGGCAGGTGAGGTGCACATTGTAGGAGGTAGGGTATAAACTGTGCGGGCAGGTGGGGTGCACATTGTATGAGATAGGGTGCAAACTGTGCCCGGAGGTAAGGTGAGATGATATTCATCCAAGAGGCCCCTTTTGACTGTGATGCACCTGTTGACACCCACTTAGGAGCCTTTTCATTGGCCTGGAGTTTTGTCTGAAACCGGCAGTTGCGGGGGATGATGGTGGGGCCAAGTCACAGGCTGGATCTGACGAAGGTGTTCCCCTCGGAGGAGTATCTTCGTGATGGGTTTATGAGTCATCGGGACGGGCAGGGTCACCTGGGCGAGCGCAAGGCTGGTGGGGCTCACACCTCACGCGAGCTCTCATCGAGCCAGCGCAGCCAGCGCAGCCAGCGCAGCCGGCGCAACAAGGCCGCAGGCCGGTACCGGCTCCCCTGCGAGGCGCAGCCGGGCACCCTGGCCTCCAGTTCCCAGCGGCGTGTCAAAATCAGTGAGTCGGCTGTGAGCTCCACCGCCACGCAAGCAGCACCACTCCCATGGAGCCGCTACTTTTTCCCTGATCATCGCCAGGTACGTTGGGAAAACAGCACAGCATTTTCCTTGGTGGCGCTCCGCTTGCAAGCGCCTCCACTGAAGACACATCAGGTCCCTGGCCGGCAGCGCAGTTCTAATAATCATTAATCAACTCTTTAGACTCTACATCTCAAGAAAGCAAACTCTGCACTTATTTTTGGGGCTGGGGGAAGCGCAGTAGGTCTTGACTTCCGTTGCGAGCGCCAAGCAGTGCGCATTGAGATGACGGGTCCCTCTCTGACCGTGTGCGCGGGGCGGTCATGGGACCACAGCCCCCAGGCCCGGGCGTTAACGTATTCTACCAATACATTGACGTGCAGCTGCCGCCGCCACTGGACCATGATGAAATGTCCCAGAGCTACATTTTGGAACAGGCCCCGGACTGGCTGAAAGATCAATGGATGCAGCTCTACTACGTTGAGAACCTCGATGGGTCCTTCCTCCCTTCCCCCATCCCCCATACCCCTTTCTGCCGCCTCCCACCTGGCTCATGCCAGCCCAGGGAGGTCATAACATCACAATGTCTTTCCCCATCGTGGAGCGCACATACCCATCGACACAACTGGTGGGGGCTTCCACGAGGGGCGACTGTGGCGGATGTGGGAGTGGAGGGATGGGGTACCTGACTGTTGGTCACCTGGGGAGGCACGCAGGAAGACGGCGGCGGGGAGCTGGCCATCGGTTACGATGTACAACTCAAAGTGCCTACTGGACCCGGATCTAGACTACTGGACAGACAGCGAGGAGGCTTTGTTTATGGATTTGCCGCACTTCGTGGACTTCGTGGCGCGCCTGAAACCCCGCAGCGTGAAGGACCATAAGCCCCTCACCGAGCTGCGCGCCGGCCTCCTGCAGTGGCTTGCCACACAGCTCAAGGTACTAGCGCCTTCTAACTTATATTGCTGGTTTTAATTCCGTAGTCGCGGCTGGCTACCGCAAGTCAGCAGCCCGGGTCGGTAGAAGGTCTTAGGCCAGACCTGTGCGTCAGGCGAATCACATGCGGCGGTGGGAGGTTGATCTTGTTGGCGTGGTGGTGGATTGCGGGGAAGGACGGCTCCTGCAGCTGCTTGCCATCTGCGCGAGGGGCAGCAGAGTATCCGTCCCACTCCAGTGCAGCACGACCACAAGAGGGCCTTAGGGAGGTGGGAGGGAGGGCCCCAAGGGGTATAGGTGATTCTCTGTGCAAGCTTGACCTCATGCCTAGGATGCCTAGCCTTGACGTGTGAGACGATGGGGTGGAATGGGATGGAGGGTGTGTGCGGCTTCCGCGCTCTGTAGAGTGCGTACACGGACGCCGCGAAGCTGTATCATGCGAAGGAGGCGCGGCTGAAGACCGACTTTCAGAACCAGGTGCAGGCCGCGCACGAAGCCATGGAGCGGACAGTGAAGGAGGCCATCAGCGCCCATGAGATGCAGGAGAAGGAGAGCAAGCGCCTCCTGGAATGTGTCCACCGGTGCGCAGCGGCATCCGTTGATTCAAATTTGACAGCAGTGAGCCGTGGGGTCCTTTTTGGCGCTTTCATTCTTCACTGTTTCTTGGCTTGCGCGAAATGAGTGCAATCCAAGCTATCGCTTCCCCATGCGCCGGCTGCCCTGCACCGCGCACCCCAGCGGGATCTAACAGAAACAAACACTTGCCTTGGATGTGATAGCCGGTACATCCAGCGGCTGTAACTGTATGGGTGCAAGCTATGTGGATATTCAGTGGGTCGCAATGGGGCTCTGATGGGGTGTGGTCAGATTCAAGAGGGTGACGCGCGCAGTGTTGGACCAGAAAAAAAATTACCTGCTAAACACCTCTCTCATGAAGGTGCAAGAGCTTGAGGACAGCCTGGGTCTGGTCAAAGCCAAGATTGCGAACGACTCGAACAATTATGAGCATGAGTGCAAAAAGAATGCTGCGATGCAGGAGGTCTGCCCGATCTTCTGGCAATCTCCCTGGCAGCACCGGGATGGAATCCTCGCAACGTGGATGGCGCCTTTAGTGCTCTGTCACTTGAAGTGCACTGGGCACTCTGGCTTTTCACAGAAGAGGTTTATTGGACCACTCATCCCCAGGGCCAAGGGCACACCGCCCGTAGACCCGATCTATCTCGAGCCAGTTCTTGATCCAATAATCAGGGAGGCTTACCACGGCTGGCCAGCAGTCTTTCAGGTAGGATTTCCCCTGGGTAGAATTGGCTAACAGTTCAACATTAAGGGATGAATAAAACGGAGCTAGTGCATGCTGTCGGGCATCGCCTCCGGCGATCTGAGAACTAGTAATGGATCAGGCGCAGCTAATCAGCCAACAAACGAGGGGGCAAAGATGGCCATTATTGGA
>LGRX02012089.1:0-42061 GCA_001247695.2 Cymbomonas tetramitiformis
TCCACTGCATTCCAATTTACCCAAAATGGCTAGCAGTGCGCCAAGCAGGAGCTGAGGTGGCTGGGGTACCCGCAGGAGGCAGTGGTACACTGCTGCTACGAGGCAGTAGTACACTGCTGCTACGAGGCAGTAGTACACTGCTGCTATAAGGCAGCACAAATACACTGCTCCTATAAGGCAGCAATACACTGCTGCTATAAGGCAGTAGTACACTGCTGCTATAAGGCAGTAGTACACTGCTGCTATACCAAATGTCGGGTACATCACATGCCTCAATACAATCGTGCTAACGACACACCATATGACATACGTGTGTACGTCTGTAATTATCTCAGTGTGATATGACGACGATATTTCATACATACAGTTTATATGTGTATTGTGTAATATATCGCCGTTGTCACCAGTCTGATTGTGTATCTTCACTTCCGTGCATCGTCAATACAGCCTTTCATGCCCAGTGCATGCGCCGTCCGCGCCGGGTAAAGCGTCGCGCATTGCGTGAGTCACAGTCTGAGTGTACTATCTGAGTGTTGGCTTGGTCCTGTTTTGGTAAGCAGGCCGGGTTGGAATTTATCATGCCTCACTCGCACGGGCCGCACTCGGTACCGCCCGTTAGGCAGTCGTCCGGGAAGAGAGAGAGAGAAAAAAAGTAATGGGAGGGGCAGGGGGGTCAGGGTCGGTTTTCCGTCGGGGACGAAGGGGAGGAGCAAAGCAGAGCAACCATACCTGGAGACGCGTAAATACGTAGTGGTAGACCAGAGTTGCTATAAAGTAAGTGCTAGCATATATACCAGCAATCTAAGCCAAAACAGCAGCAGCAGCGGGCCACGCGCAGGAGCGGTACCTTGCGCAGGAACATTTGTACAGAAGCTGCATTATGCGTAGAGATAATACAGACAAATGGCACACTCAACTTCTAGGAAAGCAAGCATAATAGTACAATCATGTTTATCAGCAAAGCAAATGTGTGTCATGATATATTATTGTGAGCTACGTATGCAGCAAATAGTAATAGCAGGTTGATCGATGATGTTGTCAGGTACAACGGGACAATACCAAGACGGGTTATTTGTGGCGCTTGTGCAATGCTGTGACGCCACAGGCTGTCAACACGGTGATCCGGATTCGTATCGTCATCGTTGCTAACGTGCAAACATATCACTGCATATGTATGTTACTGTATTTTGAGTGACTGTGTATGTGTCATCATGTCAGAATGAAGAGATCATCAGATCGGCTACGTCGGATTGGCTACGTTCTATTCGGAGATTTTTTGCGGTTTTCTTTAAGGATTTTTGTGAAGCTGGCAGAGTTCGATGAAAAGGACGCGACAATTGTGGTAACACTGGTGGAAAAATGTACGGATGGCAGTGGGCAGTTGGAAACAGTGGGCACATAGAGGGGGACATAGTTAGCTTGTATGATCCGTGCCGTTTGCGAAACGTGATTGGTAACACGTATAAAATTACTGTGGACAGACAAGAATGACATGGGCTAGGAACGTGGAATCTCTGTCTTGTTATACGGTTAAGTGAGAAAACTTACCGACGATATTTCAAACATAGCACTGTTTGCCAGTAATTCCGCGCCACTATTTCGAGGTGGTCGAGGCGGCACTGAGTATTGAGGAGCGGGGGCTCGAAAGAGGGACCGGCTCGCGAGGTACTGTGGTTGCATACGCCTGGATGTGTTTGTTGAGACCGCAGTTAATGGGACTGGCACATCGAAGGGAGCGAGGCACGCCGGGCGCGACAGCGGAAATCTTTGAGCATTATTGCAGTAGCGAGCGCGATTCTGTTTGTTGATATTCCGTATGGAGACGTTTTGGGGCCAAGCAGGCCCTTGATTTGCTGGGGATGGTTTTTGTAGTTAGGGTTTGAACTGTTTTTTACTGTTCGCTTTCGTTGGTACGTCATTCGACTATCTGGAGGACGTGGCTACCGTGACGCATTTTTTACATTGCCGTCGGAACGATGACGACGCTTGGGCTCGGGCGACTGGAGGTCGACAACTGGAAATGGTGGAGGGGACTGGAGCGCCGAGAGCGTCAAGAGCGAAGACGTCGTCGGCTGAAGTAATTCCAGAATCATGCCGGTGGTGAAGCACGGACTGCTTCTGGGATTACTGAGGTGTTGTTGTGCTATCGACAGGTAAAAAACATCGTGACGTGTACTTATTTGTGATTTTGTTTGCTGGTTATTTTCCGCTTCACCGCCGGCAATCTATATAGCTTCCCTTGATGCGACGGCTGGCGTCAATGTATGGAAGACCTATGGTGAGGTGATGAAGACAATCGAGGCGGAGAAATGAAGTATGTTGGCTACGTTTTATTCGGAGATTTTTTGCGGTTTTCTTTGAGGATTTTTGTGAAGCTGGCAGAGTTCGATGAAAAGGACGCGACAATTGTGGTAACACTGGTGGAAAGATGTACGGATGGCAGTGGGCAGTTGGAAACAGTGGGCACATAGAGGGGGACATAGTTAGCTTGTATGATCCGTGCCGTTTGCGAAACGTGATTGGTAACACGTATAAAATTACTGTGGACAGACAAGACTGACATGGGCTAGGAACGTGGAATCTCTGTCTTGTTATACGGTTAAGTGAGAAAACTTACTGACGATATTTTAAACATAGCATAGCAATATGCACACTGTGTTAGCTTAATATTGTAGCTACACATAACCTTTTGTAGCTCAAGGCAGTATGCAATCGTAGAATTGGATCCATCAATTCAGGAAAACCTCCACCAGATATTGAGTCGGAGCATGGTAGCTTCAAATTATGGATTATGGGGAAATAAGTGCAAAGATAAGTCAATTATGCTTTGCGTCCCATTATATATGGCATTTTTGTATACTCCCTGTCGTGCAGGGCACGGGATTGCAACACTAAAACAGGGGCACCTACAAAGTAGGCCCTGGAAAACAGCAGGACGGTATCAACCACCGCGGGAAGGGGGATTAACTCCTATTAATCTCTCGTTTCTCTAGAAGCCGAGTTTTTTGTTAAATTGGAGCCTGCGAAAATCTAGTGGTTTCTGCCACGTGTGAATCTCACTGTAGTTCCCTAGAACGAGCCCGACAGTCGTCACACGACGGTTCGAGGCTCGTGTCCAGGAAATCCGAAACTGACTAAGTCTCGAAAACCGACCATCGGTTCAGCTCTGTTCCTTTTGCCTTCGGAAAAAGGAACCTCACGAAAATATTTTACCAAGTATTTTCTCGTGCGGCACACTGCAAATTTAAACACACTTTCACTCTACTCAGGGTAAGATTAACTAGTAAACCTCACCGAAACAATCTAGAAATGGCTGAAGACGGCGACGCGGACAAGGCAGGCAAGTCAGTGGAGGGTCCCACACCCGTCTTAATGCCTACCGGGCCCGAACTCACGACCGAGCAGGTCGAGAAGAATTTACTCGACCAGAGGCTCGAGAATCAACAGCTGCAGCACGCGGCTGTGATACAACAGCACGCCCTTTCAATCGCGTTGCTCACGGAGCAAGTGAAAGGCCTGAGGGAGGGCGCGAGCTCTTCCAAAGGCGAGGCTGCGACCACGAAGACGACGGGCGACGCAGAGCTGGAGATCAAGAAGCAGCTCCCCTACGTGCCCTACGCCCCTGTCAACCCTTTCCCCTTGCGTCCCTCGACGTTGGAGGACTTGATGCCCAAGGTCTACGACCTCTACGGCGACAAGACTCACGCACTCCTGTGCAAGAAGTCGAACTCGTCAATGAGGTACGAGCAAGCGACTCTGGGACCTGCCCTCGCCTACTTCCACGACGCGGTCGTGTACGAGGAGGAGACCATGGATTGGCTGCAGGGGATGCCTCGGGCGCCGATGTCTGTCGACGAGTGCGACGAGATCTGGGAGCGAATGGTGAAGTCGCATAACACCAAGAAAGGTGAGTATGCGATCCTCTGCAACCGGTACACGATGCTGACGCTGAGGGCCTCGCTCGACGCGGAGGGCGGAGGCACTGACGCCGTGAGGGCAAAGCTTGCCTTCATGGAGGAGACGGTGAACGCCGGAACCGAGGGCGTGGTTGGCGACTCAGTGATGAAGAAGTGGCTTGAGGAATTCGACTCCTCCAAATCTCGATCATTGATGACGGCGACGGCGAAGCAGGCGGCGCTGGCGGCAAGGGCGCAGCGACTCCCGTATCGGCCAAGGACGAGGAGCACGAGCACCATCGACGCCCAGTACAACAGCGGGTAAGGGTGCCAAGGGCTCCCGACCCGGGCAGTAAAATGTGCCTATTGGCACCAGACCTGACTCCTGTTGCTCCGGGGGTTCAGGTCAAGAGGTGTACCCTCCAGGAGGAGGTACGCTCTCGGCGGGGAGTATGGCGCGCAGGTGGCGCGAGCAGCGAGGTGCTGCAATGGATCGCGCGTGGAGCGATGTTGCGGTGGGTGAAAGGCCCACCACCCAAGTTCGACTACGGGAGATCGTTGAAGGACTTGACGGTGGCGCAGCAGCAATGGGTGTCCACCGAGAAGGAGTGAGCGCTGCTGTCGGGCGCTTGGGTGAGAGCACATCATCGAAGCCACGTTTCACGCATCTTCTTGGTGAAGAAGCCCGGCGAGAACAAGTGGCGGCTCGTGATGGATCTGAGGTGGCTGAACTCTTTTTGCGTGAAGTCGCACTGCAAGATGGAGACTCTGAAGAAGCTGCAAAGGCTGGCGAGCGAGGGCGACTGGTGCGTCACCTTCGATCTCAAGGACGGCTACCACGCAGTGGGGATCGACCCGGAGTTCCAGAAGTTCATGCAGTTCGAGATCGGAGGGGAGTTGTTCCAGTGCGGAGCACTCCCCTTCGGGTGGTCGGATGCGCCGAGGGTCTTCGTCAAGTTCATGAAGACGCTCGTGGAGTTGCTCCAGTCTCCTCAGGCGGAAGAAGATCGGCGAGAGATCAAGAAGATGCTCAGGGGCAAAGCTGTTCAGCGACGATGGGCTGTGAGGAGACGCGAAGGTGGACTTTACCGAGGAGCGGACCAGGCTGGGGCGAGGGTTCTACCGTACATGGACGACTTCATGGTGATTGCGAAGACGAGAGACGAGGCCTACTTTCAGTGAGATCGCGTTACTCGTCTTCTTGCTCGACTTGGGTTGTGTCGAAACGAGAAGAAGGGAGTTTGGGAGCCGACGCAAGTGGCCGTGCACCTGGGGCTGGAGGTGGACTTGAAGGACGGGTTATTTCGCGTGACGGAGGATTGTCTACAGAAAATCCACGTGAAGGCCAAGGGGCTGATCTGTCGAGCTGCTCGAGAGAAGCGATGGGTGCAAGCTCGGGAGCTGGCGGGGTTCAACGGCCTCTGTCAGTCAGTGTATCTGGCGGTTCGTACCAGCGGCGAGGCTGTACCTCCACAAGCTCTATTTCGTCCTGGGAACGAAAAAGAGCTGGGGATCCAAGGTGAAGCTGACAAGGCAAGCCTGGGGAGACCTGGAATGGTGGGCGCGACTGCCGGCTTCAAGCCGTTGGAATGGGCGCAAGATCTGGAGAAGCCCGACGAGGGCGAAGTTGCACACGGACTCCTCGATGTACGCGTGGGGAGGTGTGCTCAACCTGAAGAAGGAAGCGAGGGGTTTCTGGCCGGACGAGCTCAGGGAGTGCCACATCACGCACTTGGAGCACGAGGCCGTGCACAAGACGGTGAGATCCTTCCTGACCGAGCTGGAAGGGAAGGTCGTGCGGCTTTACTGCGACAACCAGGCAGTGGTGGCGATGCTTTCGCACTTCACGTCGCGGAATCCCGAGCTAATGAGGAGGATGCGGAGACTCTGGAAGCTGCTGGACCTGCACGCCATCGAGTTGCAAGCCCGGTACATCCGCAGCGAGGCGAACGAGTGGGCAGACCGTCTGTCCAGGGACAAAGACTTGGACGACTGGAGGATCAACCGCAAGTGGTTCGACTACGCCGAGACGGCCTGGGGCAAGCACACGGTGGACCGCTTCGCTTCGGAGTTATCTCGGCAAGTCGCGAGGTACTACAGCGGGTGGCACGATCCGGAGTGCGAGGGCGTGGATTCGCTGGCGTACGACTGGCGGGGAGAGACCAACTGGGTCAACCCGCCGTGGCGGCTACTGGACGAGGTGGCCCACAAGCTGCGGGAAGAAGGAGCAGCAGCAACGGTGGTGGCGCCCTACTGGCCAGGGCAGGCGTGGTTCTGAGAGCTGGAGGCGCTGTCAGCCGAGGTGGTGATCATGCCCCGACAGCGAGATCTGTTCACTCCGAGCAGGCTGGGAGGGTCCGTGCTGCTCAGAGCCTCCGACTGGGACGCAGTCATGTTTCATATCCCCAGCTCCCAGTGAGCTGCCACTTACGTGAGAAGGGAAATGAAACGGTGGTGGAGAACCTCGACGATCATGAAGAGGTGACAACCGGCTGCAAAATAGAAATATTTTGGCCGGATGATCAGCTCTGGTACCCTGGGACGGTGGGGGTGACAGGAGCTGACGGTAAGTGAAAAATCGAGTACGACGACGGGGACATCGAGTTCCTCGAGCTGAGCAAGGAGAAGTACCGGCTGCCGACAGCCGAGGCTCCGAGGTTGGAGCCAACGTGGAGAACGGCAATGTTAGCTCACTGGTCAGCCAAGTTGGGAGACGGAGCCCTGGCGGATGAGGCAGATGAGGAGATGCAGGTGGCGGCGCTGCGGCCTTCGACGGCAGGGAATTACGAAGCCCACTGGAAGACCTTCGTGGACTTCTGTGTGGAAGAAGGATTGCCCTGGTTGCCGGCAACTGAGGGCACCGTACTGAAGTACATCGCCTTCCAGAAGCGGCGAGGAACGGTGAGAGGATCTTCTCTGCAGCCGTACCTCTCAGCAATCAACATTTTCCACGAAGACTTTGGGCACGACGGGCCGGCTAAAGGGCGTGCTGTCACTCGGGCCATGAGAGGCATGACGGCGATGCAGACGGAGGCAGAGGAGGAGCAAGGTTGCTCGGCAACGGAGAGGACGTGGCTGCCGGCTGCGGCAGTACGTCGGGTGCACCAGGCAGCAGATGAGATTGTGGTGGACAGTCGTGAGAGCCTGGAGCTCGTGCGATCAACCCTGTTCATGATTCCGCTGGAACCCATGGGTTATGGGTTGGGTCGGCGATTTTTTTAAAACCCATATCATGGGTTTCGATTTTTTAAAGAACCCATATCATGGGTTTCGATTTTTTAAAGAACCCATATCATGGGTTAAAACCCACGAAATCCAACGCACGACACACAGGTCAACAAGAAGGTGTACATGCCACCGCCTCAGCATGTCTGGAACAGGTACAAGACAAGGTATACCTGCAATGGTGTCCTCGAGGAGGAGGCAGACTCTCTTGGTTTTGATGCGGATACAGCTGATAAGGAGTGAATATGTAGTTGTAGTTTTCTTAATAATATGCAGTTTTCTTCTTTGGTTTATCTCACTACCGGATAGTTTTCTTATACATATGTAGTTTTCTTCTTTGGTTTATCTCACTACTGGATAGTTTTCTTATCAATGTGTAGTTTTCTTCTTTGGTTTATCTCACTATTGGATAGTATGTCATTATGGTAATCATATGGAAACATTAAGTGCATATGAAGAATGCAGTAATACCAAATGAATTAGTTAACAACCGCGAAACGAATAGCGCACTCTGCATTATTGTTGTTGTGAGAGAAGCAACCAGAATAATCATTCATTTTATATGTGTAGTTTGTTATGGTATTCCTTGACCTTAATTTTCTTTACCTGACGATTAGTTTGCACATCGCCGCCAATCCATTCATGTCGATGCATATGCATTCAACAACACTTGTGCAATGTGCGGGGCGTGTACACCCATCCAGCCGGCGTGTTTCTCACATGCATTAATATCGTCGGAATTATAGCGAGAACCCACGGGTTATGGGTTATCCATGGGTTTTAGAGATTTTAAGAACCCATATCATGGGTTTCCATTTTTTAGAAAACCCATATCATGGGCTTTCGTTTTGGTAAAAACCCACGATATGGGTTTGGAATCATGAACAGGGTTGCTTGCGATCCTGTGTGTACGTGGTGAGGCCTTCGTGACCTTCCGCAGACCTCAGACAGGTACGGCAATGCTGAGGGAGAATCTACTGCGGGACGGCAGTGGGCTCTCGGTGGTGCTGCAGAAGGAGAAGGGGAGGAACCACACGAGAACGAAACGGAGGCTCCGAATCCCGGTGGACGGGGTGAAGGGCCTTCATGAACTGCTCGAGCTGTGGGAAACGGCTCGAGATGATGCATGGCTGAACGGTGCACCGACGAGGACATCGGGGACAGCAGGCACGGCCAGCTACTGGAGGCTGCCGTGGGAATCTGGCAAGCACGTCAAGGCCTCGGAGGCCAACGTGTGGATCGGTAATGCTTTACAACACGTGGGCTGTGTGCCTCCGGAAGGAGGGCACTACTCAGCACACAGCACTCGGAAGGGTGCAGCAACGTGTGCACGTGCAGTGGGGGTGACAATGGAGAAGGTGTGCTTCTTCGGGGGGTGGAGCCAGTTGTCATCAGCAGTTCTGGCTTACATCGACCCCACTGCAGTGGCGGACAACGACATGTCCTACTACTTCGGGTGGTTAGCACCGGGATGGAAAAGTGCTCTGCAAGATTCAGTAGAGTGACGACAATCTCGGGGAAATGGCAATTAGAATCCGTGTGCAAAAATAAATGGTTAAATTGGAGCCTGCGAAAATCTAGTGGTTTCTGCCACGTGTGAATCTCACTGTAGTTCCCTAGAACGAGCCCGACAGTCGTCACACGACGGTTCGAGGCTCGTGTCCAGGAAATCCGAAACTGACTAAGTCTCGAAAACCGACCATCGGTTCAGCTCTGTTCCTTTTGCCTGCCCAACCCACCCAACCCAGGAATCTCTGTTCCTTTTGAATGGACTGAAACATATCCATCAAAAAGAGACATTTCCTAACTTTCGTAAGTCTGGCTGGGAGCTCAGACAGCCCTGGTCAGACAAATGCTATTCTTTGTAATGGATGGCAGGCAGTGTGCCTTTTGGCAATTAGAATCCGTGTGCAAAAAGAAATGGGGGATATTTGCACCTTACGAACCCGAATTCAATTTTGAAGATAGCCATGGAAACGTCTCATCAAGGCAAATGATATAAGAACATGTGCAGAGCATTTCATTAAGTACACATATCGATAATTTCATTCGGACGTTGGGAGAGAATACCTCTCATCACGACTTGTTTGCAAAGTTTGACAACCCTAATCACGACCCTAGCATTTTGATGGTATGTCCGGTTAAGTACTCAAATTAGGGTTAGTATCAGGGTTACATTAAATTCATGATAGTGCCGATACCAGGGGCGATTAATTTTGGCACGTAAAAAAACAGTTCAGATGTGGAAAGCTTTTGCACAATATTGCACGTTACCCTATTTTGAGTGCAATTTGAGGACAAGTTGCGGCTAGAGTGGGCGTTTTCAAAACTGTTTTCAAAATCGTGATTTGGCTTCCGGACGCCGTCACAACTCGGAATTTAGTGGTTGGTACGCTAGCGTAACACATACCGGAAGAGGGGTTAATGCAATCATTATAATTATATGGCATGAATATGTCATAATTGGAATCGAATGAAAGCATTACAGGATGACGATGCATATACTTAGTCCCCAATTTATCAATTCGCGCTTGTGTCGGCTGCTGAATTGAAGCAAATTTGCAGTGGGTGTGACAGCATTGTTACATCGTGATCAAAGCATAATTGAATAGCAGACATGTGCGCGCACGCGCGCACGATGCTGATATAATGCCAATATACAAGAATCAGTGGTATCTACATCATGATTAACGAGCGTAATACTGCATTCAAACACTGCAAATAACGTAAGCTAGTCCACTGTTGGCAGCATCAGCCGAATACATAGTTTATTTTGCTTACATCAGCCTGCAAACTGTACGCAAAGGGAGGAAGATATATATTGCGCAGTCGGACCTGGAAGCTCAGTGCATAGCTTTAACGACCACGTGCGCAACTTGCCCAAGTGATGCGAGCTATCATGCCGGTACAATAAGCTCCAAGCGCCGCAGCTTCCACCCATACCTGCTTCGACATCGCTGCACACATCACAGCCGCATTTGCAAACCCGCTGTGCATTTTTAATGATATGCAAACTGTGTATGCCAAAAGAATGTCGAAATTCATTTAAGCCATCGAATTAATATTTAAAGGGTTTATATTATTCCGGGAGCAAATGTTGATTGTTCGTCCGGGAACAATCAAGTTATGACATCTATTTCAGGAACAATGAATATTGCTGGAGGGAATTTAGATTGTTTCTGGAACAATCATTATTTGTTATTTGAATATGTAAATTACTGTATTATTTCAGGAACAATGAATATTCCCGGGGCAAATATTGATTGTTCCCCCAATATTCCCGCGGCAAATATTGATTGTTCCAAATACTCATAATTTGCTACTGGAACCGAGTGCAATTCCCGCGTGCTTCATTGTTCCCGGAACAATAAACTGTGATGCGCCCATGGCATGCATCGGTTGTTCCAGAAATCCGCGCATGAATCCAGGTGTCACGGTTTACTCAGGGAATCATCATAATTTGCCACCGGAAAAAGGTAAAATCTTTATTTAAACATCGATATGTGAACGATGCGCATAGCCGATTTGCAACCGTCTAGCTCACACAACAACAGGGCTTCTACGTTTTCTACGCCATTGCAAAATATGCATCATTGTCCAACAGCACAACGACACACACACACACACACCACACACACATACACACACACACACACACACGCACACACATATATATGTTACATAATGCGTCAATCAGAAGCAATCGACACGATATATGCATACATAGGGGTGTTTTGCAGCATACTTAGACGGCCCCATCATGATGTAATGCCGCAAAAGCATACATCGTACAAAGACGGAAAATATCGTCGAAATATACGACGATGCAACCGTGTGCTGTAAGGTTTAGCAAAAACCCCAAACCCTAAAGCCCCCAGAGTGTCGGAGATTGTGTTCGGGAACGGCCGGTGCTAGATAGGCCGTCGAAACATTAATTCCAAGCCAGTAAGGTAGACACAATTGCGGTAGAGTGCCTTCATTACTCAGTACGCGTCACTATTACCGTCGAAGATCGTTTTGTAGCCTGGTCTCAGTTCATGCATTCCATATCTCCCTTAATGAGAAAGCGAAGTACACTCATTATGCACCATATCGTTTTTGCGGTAGGGAGAAGCGCAGTAATCAGTTTATTATTATCATTACGTTCGTTGCATAGCATATAGCAGACTGATTAGTCCATCCGCGCGCATACATATATGTATGCAAGCGAGCTGACCAATATCGTAGCATGCGTTGGCTGTTCTCACTATCTATATATGTCAGCATGTAGTTGCCGCAGAACATATTGCTATCGACTTGCTGATATGCGAATAGTATACCTGAATCCATGATTGAGGATGCCATCGGAAAACGATCCATCTGGAATGGGTGCCCCAGAAATAGCATCATACTGATCAAAGTCGTTGACTGAGTGATTCCGCATAAGAGCTTCAAGGCTTGATCCACCTTGCTTGTTTTCGAAGCTCACATTTAAAAACGTCGTGGACAAGTATACCCCATCGTCAGTTTCGCTGACGCCGGTAGATTGTAAAGGGTGACCATTGAATAGCATTGCCGTGGACGGCCGTGTGAAGCTATTGTTTGCAACGAGCATTACTTGCAGGGTCGACAGGTCGACATCTTCCATGTAAAGGCTCACAATTATCCGATTAACACGGACGCAGTCGTGATTCACCAACATGTCTGCGCGTCAAAACATTGTAGCTACACATAGTAAGCATGCATGTGTGTGTATGCGTATGCACCAGCTTTCATTAATCGCCGCTTCCGACATCAACTTAATTCCACTTATCTAATATTAATGCATGACACGGTCATGCGGACGAGGGTGCGGTCCAGGATATCTGTTCGCCAATAATGCGCGCGTGTGTCCGCATCATTCTTGTCACATATGTACTTCCAAGCATGCGTCGCTTAGGCACGCTTATGATCTCATATGCTGAACGGTCGATTTTCCATACAGTTGCAAGCCGATGGTGCATTTATGATATACATTGCAGCCTACGCAACACTGCAACTACTGGCTTATTACACGCTCTTAACACGTGCAAATAAATTGCGTCGCATACATTGATGCAGGATCACGTAATATAGTGCGTCTTTAAGCATGCTCTACATCTCAGCGGAACACCGCAGCGCGCTGCGCAAGACACCACTTACCGCTGGATTTCCATTCTGCGTCATTGTGGGCGCTGACCGTTGCTGGTAAATCATCGGTAACAGTGACTTCTACAATTTTACACGCGGAGTGAAGCACGGATTGTTGTGATGCGCTGGACAACGCGCATAAAGAAAACATAAAAACCACGGCGGCGACAGGGTGTACTTGTGCACGAAATTTATGCATAACATCGCTGACGGTATATATGTACATGACTGATGATGTGCGCTCGCCGCCTGCGCGTGAATATATACGCCCAGCTTCCCCCGGAACTCGGACCTAGGTATCAATCGTGTGAGCTATTATCTCCTTTGCCTGAAAGAAGCTAATAACTTCTCTGGCAAAAGCAGCCAGCGTCGCGCCGCCCATATACGCGTTTTGGTTATTATGCGTGCAACGCGGTGTGTACGTTATTTACGAATATGGGCTGCGCGGTGAGCGAGAGAGGTGTTGCTGCTATGTATGGTGGTCGCACTCGGTCACGTACGACTCGAGTTTCAGGAAATGGAGAGCTCTCGGATCGAAATAAAAGTTGTCGGTCGAACGTCATCGTCAGGCGAATGCATAGCTATGCGATATGATTGGTTGCGTTCACAGGCGAATACATAGCTGCGGCATATGATTGGTTTTTCTTGTTCGAATCGGTTTGTGCAGGCGAGGGGTTTGAACTCTCGAGCATAATTCCCTTTAATGTTACGTGTTACCCATTATTCCCTAGCTCTATGAGCTAGGGAAACAACATTATAATAGCACCGAAGGTGCATCTATTCCTCTCGTCCGAAAATGGAAGAAGAAAGCACACAATTCTCCACATCCCATAATTTACATTACACATTACATGTTTACACGTTCCATATTTAACACAAGTATGTGTTCAAAGCTCAAATCGCAACGAGCGACGATACGGACCAATTTTCGATCTGATGATCAGCAAACGACAACGATGACAGTGCCATCGCATTCGTGTACATTTACCACGACGCCACCCACGCTCCATGGCATGACATAACATGGCATGGCATAAAATTGGGACTCAAACCCAAATGCACTGTCGCACACTGACATCTCACATGCAAATGGAACTCAAATCGAAACCCACACAGATGTTGTTTCATCCAGAGAACAAATTCCTTTCATTCGTATCATACTGCCACGCCATCCTTCCCATGCGACACGTTGGGTCGTCTGTAAATTGTTAATGTTTAAAATATGAAATGCATCGCTTAATTTGTTAAATATGAAACACAATGTCGACATGGTAAATATTGAACATATGGTTCATGTATTCAATATGGAACAATTTTAATGTGTAAAATATGGAACATGTTTCTGTGTTAAATATGTAACATAGTGCGGATGTGTTAAATATGGAACATATTGTTGATGTGTTAAATATGAAACATATTGTTGATGTGTTAAATATGGAACATATTGTTGATGTATTAAATATGGAATTTATTTAAGAGAGAGAGAGAGAGCGAGAGATATATACATTTATATTTATATTTATAAACTCGTTTTCAACTCGATATACACGCATATCGTCGTGAACGCAAACCGGCGACGATCTTCGCGATCACCACATGGAATATAGATCAGCGGAAACGATGTCCGTCGCGAATCACCCATTTTTCTCATGTCCAAATATTTATATTCCGAGTTAGCATCGCGCACTCGTAATATCCGCGGCATTTAAACGTGCTCGGCGTCCGACGAAAATGGCGAATCGCCATGTTCGCTATGCTCGTCGCTATGCTCGTCGCTATGTTCGTCGCTGTGCTCGTCGCTATGAGCGTCGCTATGCTCGTCGCCGTGAAACGGCGGCATTGTTGACGCGAGACTTGTCGGCGCTTTTAACCATTTTACTGGTGCGTCTGCTGCTGCGTTTGCTTTTGCTGCTGCTTCTACTGCTTCTGCTGCTGCTTTGCTTTTACGCCTGGCATGTAGCGCTTTTCTTTATTCTTTCTTCAGCTGCTTCCTTACGATGCTTATGGCATTGCTTTATTGTTTTTCTTAGCATTCTTCTTACATTCTTGCCTGCTTCTTTGCTTACGTTTACTACTTTGCTTTCTTCTTCTTCTTTAGCTATTCTTTTGCTTCTTACGCGTTTTGCCTGGCTGTGAGCTTTTGCTACTGCTACTGCTTCTCTGCTGCTGCTTTGCTTGCTGCTTTTCCTGCTTTTCCTGCTTCTTTTGCTTTTGCGTTTGCTGCTTCTGCTGTTTCTTTTGCTTTTGCTTGTGCTTTTGCTTCTGCTTCTGCTTTTTCTCCTTATGTTTCTTACAGTTATATAAATTAGGGGAAGGAATATTCGAGTATGACAGTTCGATTCCAACAACCAGGCGAAAAGTTGCCCAGATCAGGAATCGAACCGGAGACCTTCGCGATACCAGTGCGACGCTCTACCAACTGAGCTATCGGGGCCAATTGATATTAACTCCGATCCTCTTGCGGTATTCATACTCGACGATCCCCTAACATCTCCCCTCTCAAATGAATCGACACCTGACGATTCGTGTTCCAGTTCTTGATCAGAGAATTATCGCGAATGTGATGACGTGGCAACTCACTGTCCAGGATTTGATTAGGGGATGACGCCCCCGCAGTTCTCGGGTTGCAGCCCATCGAGTCCACGTCACCAGCGCAGGTCACATCGTGCCCATACGCCGTTACACCCGAAACGTCACTCTGATCCCTTACGAGAATACCAATCTTACAGTTATATAAATTAGGGGAAGGAATATTCGAGTATGACAGTTCGATTCCAATAACCAGGCGAAAAGTTGCCCAGATCAGGAATCGAACCGGAGACCTTCGCGATACCAGTGCGACGCTCTACCAACTGAGCTATCGGGGCTGATTGATATCAACTCTGATCCTCTTGCGGTATTCATACTCGACGATCCTCTAACAATGTTGCTGCTTCTCCTTCTGCTGCATCTTAAAAAAAAACCGTCTCAAATTCGATATCACGATAGCCACACCTTCCAGTCGTGCTTTTAAAAGTGCGTCGTCGCCACTACTACGCTCGCTCTTTAGACGCTCGAGCGCGGCCTTTATCAGCTCGACGGAGACTTTTTTAAATTGAGTTGTATTATGTTCATCATCAATACCGTCATAGACAATATCGCCGTCGTCGCCATAGACTTCATATTGTTGCATGAAATTATGGAACAGATCGGCGACGTCGACTTTTGATCTAACTGCAGTCTCATCTGCACGCGCACACGCACCGACTCGCGCATCACCGACCACGATCGTTCTAAAAGCATACATTTGCGGGGACCGCCGAACAAATCCACGAAGTACAAACACGGCGCCGTCGTCCAATACGCATTCTGTCTGTCAGGTGTATTACTTTATCGTCGATACGGTGATACGTTTGGTATGATGCGCCCTCACCCTAGCTCCGCGATAGACCCGGGGTGGTGCCACTCACTCGTTTTATTTGTGGTTGACGACGACGATGGTATAAGCGCGATACGGTTTTTGAATCTTTCGACCATCTTCTTGTTCGACATCTGCTTGTTTGTACCAAAGATTTTGCGTTTAAATTCCTCGAGGCCGACATCTAGGTATTTCCTTAGTTTTTGGTCATACTTCTCGATATTGTCGATCATCTCCTTCTCCTCCTAACTCTTTTCCTGCTCGCCACTCTTTTCCTCTTCATTCTCATTCTTTTTCTGCTTGTCGTTATGTTCTACTTATTGCTATCATAAGCAATCGAAATTCACTCTCGAATCGCCTCGAATTGTATGATGGTGGGGGAAAATTGTACCGCACGTGCCACGATCACGATAACAAGTTCTTACCTCGTTTTCAGACTTCCAAGTGTTCCATGCGCCGTTATTTGCCCTGAATATCTCAAGAAACAATCGCGGATCCTTCTCGGCGGTTGCCAAGCTATTTAAAGCTGTAATCTGTCGACTCGTGCACATACCCCCACCCCCCCCCCCACGATGACAACATGAGTGTTTTCTCTCAATGACACGGCGATGACACAATTTTCATGACACACCGGTGTACCCGTAGAAGCAAACAGTTTCAAACTGTCAAAACCTCGAATAGGTTCTGGAGCCTCGGTTTCATTCACTTTCCTAGCCCCGAGAGCGCTGCTCTCTTCTTTAGAGTTTGCAAAACGCATAGTCGTCGACTTGCGGGTGGCTCATCGTTCTGTTCACTCGAGAAGCTACGCGACACTTACCCAATCTGGCATCGCCGTCAAGACCGTGACCATAGTGCTTGTCGTTAATTCGAGCTTTCGTTGCAGACCGCTGGACATTGTGGTATTTATAAGCGAGTCCAACAATCAACCCTGCGAAGTCCGAAAATCATGGGTGTCCAAATTCGCGTAACGAAGTGCACGTCGCGTCGCGCGCGGGACGACACGACGGCCCCTGCATCAACGCGCGGAACCTCCTCACGGGCAGGTGGCGATCGAGGAATTGGTTTATTACGCAATCGCGGAGTGTTTGCGTTTGTCTCCAATCTAGATTGGGTATTGCAGTCGATACGCGCTGCGGTTGACATGACCGACGACGCGGCGAGTTTGATACCATCCGCTATCGAATCATCACCGTCGTCGATGCATGATCACACACTGTCGGTGCAGCGTGATCGTGAGGGAACGCTGCGACGCCTTCAATTGGGGTTAAGATCGCAGTCGAATGAACTCTGACTCGCCGCTTTGCACAATGGAAACATCGTGATAACGGTCTCGGGACAAACCTCGAGGGTATTACGTTCTGACAAAGTACACGTGCGACAATTCTTGCACGTGGTTTCCGCGATACTTGCGACGCATTCAAAGAATAATATCGACAGCTCTGTAGCAACTAAGACTCGAACAAGCATGCTTACGTTACGCTCCATCGCGGAAGTTGTCCACGCAGATCCACCGGTATTGTTCTTGTATCGTGATACGGACGATTTTGTTATATTGACGGAGGTGAGCGCTCGATGCTCTGATGATGATGATGATGATGTTGTTAATTTCGTCAATCACGTCTCGCATCGTCGGCGGAGGGTATGATGATGATGATGATGCTGACGACGATGATGCTGATGATGTGTGTGCGTGTGTGTGTGTGTGTGTGTGTGATGTATGGGTGTGCTTGCGCAGTCCACTTCAAAGACGAGAGGGCGGTATGATGTGTCTTACAAAGGTTGGAGGACGCGAATCAGTTCTGCGATTACTGTCTCGACTTACCGTCGCTCGCGCGGTTCGATTCATGTGATTTGGAGTCATTTTACCATCCACGACAACGCCATTTCAACGATTCGGGAGAAATAACGGAGAGTATGCGATTATATCGCGCGTTTGGCGTTCGAGCACACCCTTTCGTGACTCCCGAATATGAATTGGTTACTCGAGATGGGGAATTTATTTGCCTCGACGTCGTCTCACGGTTAGGTGTGTTTTGTCACGCTTCGTTGAATTGCGACATCGACGACGGCTTAGATGCGGGCGAAGAATCGGCACGTAGTCGCGCATTTCAATTTCTTCGAACGCGATTTCTGGGTCTTCTCGCTTTCTCGTTTACGCTTTCTCCTCTCTGCTTCTACCAGCTCGAGGCGATGACGGAACGTGCCCTGCTGAATACCCCGACGTCGCAAATACGACGTCATTTCATGTTATTGGGTAGTGACGATCTATGCGATCAAACACGGGGTGCGTTCTTTTTTGAAGTGTTGGATAGTTGAAGATTTCTCGGCGTCGATGATAATCCGATAATACACGCGCAGGTATATTGTCGTGGCTATTCACCGTGATGGCCGCATATTTTGTAATGGATGGGGTTCCGCTTTTCATATTCGACCGCGAGGTAAATAAGCGTCAACCACCTCTCACCTCTGAACTGGAGTCGTCGTCGTCGTCTTGCATTCATCACGCGCCACATTCCGACTGACACATTCCGAATAGCCGTATCATCATTATTCCACAGGATGTTCTCCGACGCGTGTTATGCTTACTCTTTGACACCGATGTGCCAGGAGGTATTTATAGATCCTGCATGACATGATGACGAACCGATTCGAATGTACATTAGGCGGGAATATACAGACGAATCGAATATCGATGTCTGCTGAAGCAACGGTAAAAGGGAAGCCGACAGCTGTCGGCTTAGCCAGTTTACACTTTGATACAGACCTTATTCCGTTCTAACACAACATCCCGATTATCGTACATTGCCCTATGTATACATTCTCAGTAATGCATTATTTCACAACGATATGCTCCTAATCATCTTAGACACCATATCATCACTCTCGTAATCTGATCGTCGTAACGTATCGTCATCAGTGTCCTCACGGATAAGCTAATACGTTACTTGTGCATTAATAGTATCCGATAGTCATTCAGTAGCTATGCCTTGTACCGACCCGGTGCAATTTGGTATCAGATGTGGTTACGAGCACGGATTCTCGTAAAGTAGTTGCATAGTTTGCTGGTATGGGGTACCCTAGCAGTGCTTCGACCCCCTAGTAGTTAGACTATCTCTAGTTACGTGTGTCACACGTAGCAGATTCAGATCTGGCTCCGAACCCTAAACCCTAAACCCTAACGGCTATATCTGGACAGCCGTTAGCGGTTCAGTTGACTTTCGAGTTATTCGTATTCTGGTTTATCCTATATCCGAGTATATCACTTGCCCACTATATACTCACAGGTAGTGGACCTCATCCACACTTTCCACTGATTGTTTTAGCCATGATTGGCTGAACACTCGCAGTTTGGGGCGCCAACGCCGGTGCCCGGCGCTAGACGCTCTGGTGAATTGAGCGGTTTCGCGCTTTGAGGCGAGGGACGTTTCTGGTTGGATCGGAAGCTTACGACTTGGACGACGACGATCGACACCGCATTTCTGGACGTGAAAAGGGACTGGTGATGCTGTGCTCTCTCCCCCAGTAGCATGCGCGCCAGAGCGACCAAGTTGAGTCCAATATCTTCGACCAGAACCCTGACGCCACATTCCGTGATTTGCTTTTCGCTCCGCTTGATTTATCAGAGCTCGCCGGGCGCCCTGGCGGGCGCTCCACGAGGGACTATCAGAGATGGGTACACCGTCTCCAAATTCGACTACGCCGGACCCTTCCGGTTTGCAACCGGTGGCGCCTTCAGCTCCACCTCCAGTGTCAAGGCGCATTCGCCTCGACACGATCTTCACTATCGACCCCAGGGCGCATTACGCGAAGCCCCCGGCGACGCCTGGATTAGTCATCACCGCTGCTGCGAAGAAGGCTATTCGGCAGCTGCACAAGGAAGGATTCGAAGGAACGGTGGCGAAGAACGTTTTATCTTCGGTCCTTGGCGCAAAGGACGCGCGCTTCACCGCTGGCGAGAAGCACGCCGATCTGATTTGGCTTCACTTGGTGGAGGCTATCGAAAAGCACTTCGTGAACGAGATCGACTACTTCGTGGACTTATTTCGGCTCACTGACTCTACCGTCGAGTGCTCCGAGGACGCGAACGATTTACTCTACGTCACCCTCGAGCACCTCATCAAGCCCGGGTCCGATGCCCGAGCTTGGCTTGATTCTTCTGGCCGGGAGTTTCCCAGTGACGTTAAGCGTGCCTTACTGGAAATATCCCGGCGCATCGACGACCAGACCGAGCCCCTCGACGCGCTTAAGTCCTTGATCGACCACCGCTTCGAGGCGAACGTGGACCCCGACGCCGGTATCCGCAAGTTCAACGAGTTTGTGGCGGACGCCGCTCATCAATTGGGCGTTCCGCTCAAACCCGACGTCGTGAAGAAGCACTTCCTCGCCTCCCTCGACTCCGAGTTCTTTTCCGCTATGCGGGCCGAGTACCGTCGTGTTGACCAACGCCTTTACGTCGACATCTTGGACTTGCAAAGTCGCCTTCGTGAGGAGTTCAAATCCCTCACGAAGGACTACAAAAAGAAGACTTCTATCAAGACGATTCCCCTCGCGGCCGCCTACTACGACAACGACCGTGGACGAGGAGATCGTCACGCCACGAGCGACTGCGGGTAGCAACAAGGTTGCTAGACCTTGTGCGCGAAATGCGCAAGGAGCTCTCCGCCGTTCGCCAAGAGATTAAAGATCTCAAGGGCGGGCGCGGACAAGGCCAAGGAGAGCACGACCGACGCTCTTTCTTCGAGAAGAAAATTGTCGACGCTCGACATGATCGTGGGCGAGGCCAACGAGGAAATGGGAAAGGCAAGGGCAAGGGCGCCTTCTATCGAGTTGGAGCGAAGTCCGCCGTGGACTCCGCCTTTCACGTGGCGACCGAGACCTTCGTCCCCGCTTGCACGATGCCCGGCTGCGCCGGCTGCTATCACCCCGCGAGCGACTGCCCCGAGCTCTCGATGCACTTGTGCAACGCCAACGACGACAACGTCAAGGCCGCGCACCTCGCCGAGCTCGTCACCAACGAGATGTAGAACGCGTTCGACGACAAAGACGACGATGCCTTCGCCGAACTCTGCGACTACTACGGCAAGGCGGAGGTCCACAAGGGACCCACCGCCAACACCTTCGCCTCGCACGACGACACCCGCTCTGATGGACATTCTCTTCGAGCACAATATTCTGGCCTACGAGAGATTTCTGCGGTGAAGTTCACCGTGGACCCGCCTCTGGCTGCACGTTCGGTGGTGTTCGAGGATTCAAAACCCGCCGACGACCCTCCTCGCGTTGCCTTCACCGCCGAGAAGACCGCGAAGATCATCCCCACCGTCAAGACAACGCCTACGATTGTGCACAACGACGAGCGCGCACTTGGCTCCTTTGACAAGTGGGCGAATTACGTGAGCCCCGTATTGGACATGACGCCTACGGTGAGCGCGCACTTCGACAACTTCACCCTCACCGCGGACCCGTTCGACGAGACCGAGGGTGAGGATGCCTGCGAGGACGAGGATATTGACGAGACTGCGGAGGTGGTGTCTATTCCGCAGTCACCAGCTGAGGAGAAGGCAGCACGCCTGACGGCGTGGCATGAGCACGCCGAAGTCCCAGGGCGCAAACGCACCGACGTGTACCGCGTCACTGACGTTATTGGAGGCTACTCCTACCTTCAGGACCCGCATGCGTACGATGCCGCCGTGGCCTCCTACGACCCCGCTGACCAGTACCGTCCTGTTCCGCTGCAGCCGCCACCACCTCGTCAGAGGATTGGTGGTGGTCGCAAGATTGGTTTGCTGCAAACAGCACTCCTATGGACTCTCTTCTTCTGCACTTTCGTGTTCCTGACCGACGAGTGCGACGCAACGGTTGTCGCCGCACAATTCGCGCAACCGTTGCACCACGAGATTGACTTCGACACTGCGACACCACCCGCACAGGGGTTGGTGGTGTCACAGCACGGCATTGTCGCCTTCGATGCCGCCACCGAGGACTTCTACGAGGACCCGGGACCTGACCGCAGCGAGATCGAGACCAACAAGAACTTGTATTTCAGAATTCGCGCTTTTCGATCCCTACGGGGAAAGATAGAATCTGAGATGCTCCACCGCTTTCCGCACGTAGTAGACTAGTACCACGGGTACGGCTATGTTAGCTAGTTTCAGACTGTAAATTAGCTTCGTGTTGCTGAAGGGGACCGTCCGGGCAGATTTATCATGCACCGGCCTCCCGCTTAGCTTGTTTCTGCCTTCTGGCATTTGTTGATTTAGTTACCGTGTAGGTAGTGAAACCACTGCTCTCTCGACAGTGGTGGTGTGCTGGTATGGGGTACCCTAGCAGTGCTTTGACCCCCTAGTAGTTAGACTGTCTCTAGTTACGTGTGTCACACGTAGCAGATTCAAATCTGGCTCCGAACCCTAAACCCTAAACCCTAACGGCTATATCTGGACAGCCGTTAGCGGTTCAGTTGACTTTCGAGTTATTCGTATTCTGGTTTATCCTATATCCGATTATATCACTTGCCCACTATATACTCACATAGTTTTGTTCGGTGCTATTCGGCGACGGCGACTGCGGCGGTATGTCCGTATCACCCAGCGAGTACGGGCGGGCATGGTGTGATTATGCTGAGGGATCGTTGACGGTCGTGACCACTTGGGACAACGTGTTGCCGGCGATAGTGTATGTGTCACCTTCCCCTGTGCAGAGCGACGACGAGGAGGAGGAGCATCAGTAGAGCGGTTTGCACTATCGGCGCCTATTTTCCACCGTCAACTCACGTCTTCAATCATGTATGTCGAGCTTCTTCCTCAACATCGCGTCAACGTAATTAATGGTTGAAGGACCTCTGGCGAATTCAGATATGCCCCACCGTTCGTATGCTGTATCGCATGATGGCGTTGTAACGTGCTAACATCATAGTTGTGTGCTTCACCGACGACGCGATTGTTCTCTCGCGGGATGAAATCTGTATTCGTGACGATTCTGCATCGGTCGTGCGTGGGTGTTCAAAATCGTGTTGCGAAGCCCTGCGCAATTTTTTGAGTTTTGTGTATTTGTATCTGTGCTTGTGTGTTATGTGTGTGTGTGTGTGTGTGTGTGTGTGTGGTCGGTCGGTGTGCATTGAGGATCTGTGCCCTGCCGGCGGCGTTACAACATAGCACCATGACACGATGTGCAGTATGTTGCTGCGGGATCGTGTGATACTTTATATAACGTGCTAGGGGGGAAGAGTTCGTCAGCACGTATATACGCACGGACATACCTACCACATCGATCGGCATACAATAGTATACGAATATAGAAATCATCATGACGAATACTAGTGCGATGGGGGGGCCGACACATAATTCGGCTGCACCTCGAGAACGTGGACATCGTCAACGTCAACAGCATCCACGTGCATACACATCTCCCGTCGGGGGAATGACGGGTGAATATGCACAAACACATCCACGTGCACACACATCTCCGGTCGGCGGGATGACGTATTCAGATGTGGGCACACCAGCGGCGTATTCGGGTCCGATCATTCCTTCGGGAACATGTCCGCGGAAGGGGGAACCGTCACCGGTGGAGTATACACACGGCCATGCACACCCGGATGCGCATACACTATCGGTCGGGGGAGTGCCGAATGAATACGCACACACGTATCCAGATATGTGCACACCGGCGGCAATGGTTGCACCTCCTCCACATGGATGGATGTGGGGAAATCCGGCAGTATCCACACATTCTAGTATGCGTGCGCCACCCAGTTTGGCGATCCTTCCTCCGGCGTATACACCTTCGCCGGCAATTGCGTCAGTTGCGCACGCAGTCCCATCAGTGTATTTACCATCACCGACAGTTGCGCCCGCAATTCCATAAGGATATACTCCATCGCTGACAGTTGCGTCAGTTGCGCACGCAATACCATCAGTATATCTACCACCGCCGACAGTTGCGCACGCTAATCCACCGGTATAGTTGCCATCAGTCAGGCGCCCCGACTCATCAGTATATTTGCCATCAGTCACGCGCCCCGACTCATCAGTATATTCGCCGTCATCGGCTGCTGCGCATCCCATGCCGGCCGTATATATGCCGACAGTTGCGCACGCAGGCTCGCCAGCCCCTTTGCCATCAGTTGCGCAAGCCGGCTCGCCAGCATATTCCCCGTCGCCACCAATGGTAGCGGCACAGAATGTGACGGAAGAGGGTGCGCCTGCTCTAGCACACACGATGGATGTGAGTGCTCCAGCCAAGGGAGGTGTACGCGCCCCTTCACGCACAGTTGCGCTCCCCAACCGTCTGTATATACGGATCTGAGGTACGCATCATCGTCCCCGGTGATGTATACTGGGTATCCACCGTCACCCGCTGTATATGCTGGATTATCGGCGGCGACAGTACCAATAGCGGCAACCCTGGGTTCGGAGAGTCATGCGGGCGATCACCGGCACACGTCGGGCCTGGGCACACTGGGCACCTTGCAGGCTCAGCATCATTTTGGACATCCGGCGGCGGTGGAACGGGAGGAGTCAGACACCAGCGGGTATAGCGAAGGCTCGGTGGGTGGTAATGCGTCGGAGAATACCCGGCGTCGGCGAGCTAGAAGGAGGGAACTCGCCAAACATCGTGCAAGGTGCAGGGTGGAATTTGCACACGCACCACCTTCCGTATCGACGCACGCGGAAATTCCGGCGGAATTTGCACACGCACCACCTCCCGTATCGGCGGAATTTGCACACGCACCACCTCCCGTATCGGCGGAATTTGCACACGCATCACCTTCCGTATCGGTGCACGAGGGAATTCCGGAGGAAATATATACTCGCACCATTCCGGTCACCCACACTCGCACGGTTCCGGCGGCGACTCGCACACCCACCACTACATCATTGCACGAGGTGGGGTCCGTGATGATACACACACCGGCGGTCGAGTCCGTGCAGACAGTCCACACCTCTACTTCCGCGCCAACACGAGGGCTTGCGGCGGTTGAAGAGGAAAGGGGGCGTATATACCCGGTAGACACGCGGACGCGGAGTGAGGAGACGAATATTCGTGCTCCGGAGGTGTCGTGTCGGAACGCCAGGGAGAAGGGGGAATGGATACTGGATAAGGAACGCCGGTCCAGCCGGGGATCCGAGTCTATGATAGATGTATCTGGGGCCTCCACGCCTACTGCGCGGAACCTATGGGGCACACGGAACACGGACCCTCTTGATCACCCTGGCCGGAATTGGGTCAGCAACATTTTTGGTCAGGCTTGTTCCAGCGGTCCGTCTCCTTCCAATGATCCGACACCACCCGGCGGTCCATCCCCTCCCGACAACCCGCAACCTCCCAGCGATTCATCTCCTCCCAGCAATCAGCCACCACCCGGAGATCCATCCGATGATCCTGATAAGCCACCCGACTATCCGAGTGGGGGATCTACATGGACATCTGTCCGAGTGATGGTGGTTACCGTGAACGGTGACACCTTGTGGGTGCCCGGTTCACGACCGCCATTGGGGTATACACTTCCCGAGTTATCTTCCCCATACAACACCCACCAGACTGCCATGCGGGTCGTCGACAGGGTAGGGTTAAGTCCCGGCATCTATCTCGGCAGGGGGGCTCTGGCATTTCCGGCTCCAACTCTCTTAGCCACCACCACCCATATCACATATGCCTTGTTGGTAGAGCGTTCGGCAGCCGACGAATCAAAATGGAGGTGCCAAGGGCAGAGCCAGCTAATTCCGACGAGCTGGAGACGATGCCCCAACAGACCGGTGGTCGGAGCGTACACGGAGACAGACATCTGATGGCTTGCGGGCATGGTTAGAGATTCGCTCCAGCATATGGTTCCGGCAGGCGGTGGACCAGGGCTGAAGTCCTCCCCAGGTGCCTTTCGGCCCCACTTTCGGGAATCCCTTAGGCCCCGTTTCGGCCAGTTCGGCCGACCATCCAAAATGCCCGCCGCAGGCGCGGATTTTTTTCGCTTAAGTATGGTGGAATATTGAAAATCGTCCAAAAAAAGTATGCATCTTAGGTTTTATGTGGTTACGAGTCTCGGCCCCACCTTGAAAAAAAGTTCGGCCCCACATCGGCCCCACCCCATTTTTATAGAGGTCTCTCGGCCAGGGGCCGGTCAATCGCGACAGGACTTCTCCCTTGCGGTGGAAGCAGCAGGTTTGCAGGCAACACCACCATCGGTAACGCCACCATCAGCTCCACCACCACCATCAGTAACATCACCACCGTCTCAGACACCACCATCGAGATTTCCGGCGCCGACTGGGGACCAGGCAGCTGCGACAGCTGGTATTTTGCGGGGACCTGAGGACCTCAACGCCATGTATACCACCGACCTCCGTGCCCTCAAGAATGAAGGCTATCTTCTCCGAGATATAGAGAAAATGGTGGAGAAGCTACCCACCTTTCCGAGCAACGAGATGAAAAAGGGTAATGAGATGGAGGAGCTGGAGGTCCTGCGTACAGCCGTTGTCAAACTCGCGGAGCATGTGTACGTGAAGACGGCGCTGCGCACGGCCACGTGCAGGGAGGAGGTGCTAGGGAGGATGATACTGGATATGCCGACGCTGCTCTGGATGGTGATGGACAAGAGCTTGGCCAAGCCACAGAAGTTATATCTGGAGGAGCTGGCACCCGGGGGCAGCGAGGGCGAGGAATGGCAGCGGCGTTTCGTTTCGGTAAATCAGTTCATGGGGGACCTTGCGTTTTCTTGCGGGATCAGCCTGGATGCGCTTAAGCGACTTAAGACGGAGTTGCTGGCCGCGGTGCAGGGAACTTCGGAGACGGCGTCTGCATATTATACGCGTATGTCTGTGGGGTGGGAGACTGTTAACTTTGTGGCCGATGTGGTGGAACATTGCCCCAAGATGTCTCGGCTGGAGCTGCTGGGAACCTTTTGGGCCGGGCTGACTCACAGCACGCTGGTGAAAACCCGACTACAGAGTCTTGACTTGGACACCAGCTATCCGGAGATGTGGGAGCAGAAGCAGAGGCAGTTACTGCGTAGGGATACTTCAGCGATTCTGAAGGTGCGGGACGTGGCAACCATGATCGAGGAGGATAAGATCAAGGAGGAGGAGGCGCTAGCAGCACTAATATCCCGAAAGGTGACACAGCACATGTCTACACAGTCCAGCCCTCGTATACGTCCGACGGGAGCACGGCCATTTGCATCTGGGCAGGCTCCGGTATGGAAACCTCGTCCTTTTATACCACGGCGACCTGAGATAGCGGCTAATAAATGGAAAGAGGAGGATGATGAGGACTCTCAGGTGGCCCTGGCCAACACACAGCCTGCATCGAAGCAAGTACGCTTCTCCCCTCGCCCCGCGAACACACCATCATCATTTACGCCGAGAGAAAGACCTTGCTTTGCGTGCGGGAAGCTGGATCACATGATCGCCGACTGCAAGGATGAGGCGGCTGTGGCAAAATGGAGGGCTGATGCTCCGGCGAGACTGGCACGACGGCAAGCACGGGTAGCGGCGTGTGTGGCGGTGCTCGGGGGTGAGGTCGAGGAGAATGTCCTGGACGAGTCGGAATTCGAGATGCTGGATGAGGTTTCGTTGCTGGCCGCCATGGAACCGGAAGGATTCGCACACCTGTGTGGACTGTGCGATTTGGTGTTGCCAGAGGGGGCTTTTCGGGACGGGGGACGATCGGAGGATGTCCCCGAGACCCGGAAGTGATTCCCCAGGGGAAGGGTGAACTGCGGCTACCCCCGTCTGGTAGTGAGGCGGCCCGTTCACCATTGTCACAGCCCGTCTTAATGTCCCTAAAGACTGTGGCTGAACCGGGGTATGCGGCATCCTTGGGAAAGGACAGCCCTGTAGGGAAACAGGGGGGGGGGATAATTGGCGGTTTCCGTCCAGCGGGAACACTCGGCCACGTTCGGCGCACATATGTTTCAGTGGTAGGAAGTCCAGGAGGCAGGCGGCAGTGCAGACTGGCTTGCGGGAGTTGTTGCCGGAGGGGCCTTTTCGGGACAGTCGGCTAGTGGTGGACTACCGCCAGCTGAATCAGTTTTTCCTTCAGCCCACAGACTATCGAGACTTGGAGCTGTCACCACCCGGGTCATCCCGGATATATCAGGACTCACTAGCCGACCGGCAGAATCGGTTGAAGGCTTGGCAGTGGAGCAGTCCGAAGGGTGCGAGAACGGTGGAGTTCGTATTCCACAGGATACACAGACTGGCGCGCGGAACAATAACGAAGCCCGTCCGGGCCAAGCTGGTCAAACTGGCTGAGGAGTCACGTCGAGTACACGAGGGAAGGATACACCAAACGAAGCATCGGCAGCGAAGACGGTATGACCTGGATCAGACCATTGTAAAAGGGTACGCTAATCACCTGGAGAACGAGGCGGCAGAGGCGTGGGCAGAACTATCTCCGAAGGAACAGCTGCGGGCGGTACGCCGAGAGAGTGGACCCAATGCGAAGGTGTCGAAGGGATCCTGGAAGGCAGTGGGGATGCAGCGAGTACGTACTCGGCAGCAGCGAGCGGCATCCGTTATCCAAGCGGCATATAGACGATGGAAGCAGCCCCCGATTTCTCCTACCCCAGTATTTAACTGTTCCCTCACGTTCGATATGGGCACGAGCTCTAGCCACGGTGCGACAGGCAGTGAAGGTAGTATACGCAGCCACAGTGGGACGCCGGACAGCAGCAATCAGCCCGGTGGCGATAGAGGGCGTTACGCCACCCTGCCAGATGGCGACATTGACAGCAGTCCAGCTCTTGGAGGCAACAGAGCCGCTAGGAACTCCCTCAGTAGCATCATCTGAGCCAGCGACGGGGAGTGACAGTGCTAGTCCATCTGTAGTGGATTTCGTGAAGGACGTAGATGCAGTGGCGGATAAAGTACTGAAGTGTGAGCACCTGAGCGTGAAGGGTCACGTACAGTGGGAATTGCGGTCGCTCGGCTCCCAGTTGACAAGCACTCTGGCAGCAGCCAGTGGCGAGGAGGGCCCTCTGCTCTTGGTGTTCTATGCGTACTTGGGAAAACATTTGGTCAAGGTGTTGGTGGATTCCGGGGCCTCGGACAACTTCATATCGGAGAAAAGTGCCCGGAAGTTTCAGTTGACGACGCGGGCAAGTTCTCCAATGAGGGTCACCCTGGCTGACGGTTCAGTCAAGACAGCGGGAGTAGTGGCGTACACGAAGTTCAAGGCCCACACCCGAGCAGGAAAGGACTACGTGGAGAACAAGATGGAGCTGCGGGCCCTGCCCTTGGGTATACAGGTAGATGTGGTGCTCGGAGGCAAGTGGCTACGCAGCCTGTCGCCGGTGACATTGGATTATGCTGGAAACGGGGCCATCTCCTTCTGTACGAGTAGGAAAGGTGGAGGGTCCCAGTCAGTCACCCTGGAAGGCTGCACCCCAGGGGTACGCACGTCGGGGAAGAAGGGGCAGAGCGCGGCCCTGATTGACGAGGTGTTCCTGACTGCGGTACAGCTGAAACAGCACTTGGTACATGCGGAAACGCGGCGACTAGCGGGAGAAGAGGACTGCGACCCTGCATGGCTTATGATGGCAGTACGAGGCAGTACATCCGAACCTGAGTCCGCGTTTGCATGTGTGGCCTTTGGAGATGCGGCAGAGGGAGAGTCCGCGGTTGTATGTGTGGCCACTGGAGATGTGGCAGAGGGAGAGGTCATCAGCGAGAACCAGGATTCACGAGATGCGAAGGTGTCGCAGACCTGGAAGCAGCGATTTGACGCCTTCTTCACAGATTTCCCCCAGCAATTGACTACCGCGCTACCAGGGATAGCTGGGCTACGACATGACATATGTGATGAGGCAGAGGTGAATCTTAAGCCAGATGCCTCGGGACCTCCCTGCAAACGTCCATACAAGCAGTCACCTGAGGCAGCGAGGCAACTTCGGGATCGTCTCGAAGTGCTCGCGGGGAAAGGATATATACGTCCATCGAGCAGCCCATATGCAGCCCCATGTCTGATGGTACCCAAACCAGGGGATCCTAAGACGCTGCGGCTAGTGGTGGACTACCGCCAGCTGAATCAGCAGACTGTGCGGGATAGATACCCTTTACCCGACATACAACTGATGTTCGACGAGATGCAGGGAGCAGCCTACGTCTCCTCTTTCGACGCAGTGGACGGGTTCTGACAGGTGCCAATGGCGGAGAAGGACATAGAGAAGACGGCGTTCACGACACAGATGGGTGCGTATGAGTGGCTAGTCATGCCACAGGGGCTCCAGAACTCCCCGGCGCAGTATCAGCGACGTATGCAACAGGCACTAAGCCACTTGCCGTTCGTGAGGATCTTCATTGACGACGTGATTATCTTCAGCAAAACCGTCGAGGAACACTACGCAAATGTGAAGCGCTTTCTGGAAACGTGTAAGGAGAAGGGGGTCTACCTTAAGGCCTCCAAGGCTCAGATAGGACCGAAGGAAAGCCTGCGATTTCTTGGTCACACCCTCTCTTCCAAGGGTTGTCAGCCGCAGCATGACAAGGTGGCATCCATCAGGACCTGAACTCAGTTGCAGACGGTGACCCAGGTGCGTCAGTTCTTGGGACTGGCAGGGTATTATCGTCGGTTCGTACATCACTTCTCGGAGATCGCCAAGCCGCTGACGGCGCTCACGAAGACGGACGAGCCGTGACAGTGGGGAGAGCAGCAGCAGTGGGCTTTTGACGAGCTCAAGGAGGCCCTATATTCGGCACCGGTGTTGGCACTACCTGATGTACAGAAGGCAGCCGATGGGTCAGCACCATTTCTGGTACAGGCGGACGCGAGCGGTGTAGTCTTGGGGGGTGTACTTATGCAGGACACGGGCGACGGCATGCAGGTGATAGCCTACGACAGTCGGCAGTTCTCGGCGGCCGAGCAGAACTATCACACCGGAGAAAGGGAACTGTGTGCACTACATCATTGCACCACAGTAACCTGGCGGCACTATCTCTGTTTTTCTGAGTTTCGACTGCAAGGCGATCACCGACCGCTGGAGTGGCTGATGTCTCCCGGGAGAGAGCTGAGCAGACGGCAGGCGAGGTGGTATATGGACCTGGTAGAGGTAGGAGTACCACGCATGGAGTACGTGAAGGGTGCATTATTGCTGGTACCCGATGCCCTTTCCCGCCGACCGGATTATGTGACCTTATCACCACGAGCAGGCTTGGTAGAGGCAGGGGTAGTAGATGGGAAGACGGATCGGCCAGCGGGCTTGGTACTAAACGCGGCGGAGGCAGCTGGTGACTTTGGCGATGAGCCACCTGTGCCAGTGCCGGCATGGCTAGCAACGGTGGAAACCTGGGTTGACGGAGTCTTGACGCTGCAGATGGCAGAACGGGCTCAGGACAGGGCGTCCCAGCATCGGAGCAAGGGTACCGAGGGAACCATAGCCCCCATACAGCAGCAGCAGAAGTCATCACAGCAGCAGCAGGGTTTGAGGGTACGCCGCGAGGTGTTCGAGCGCCTGCAACGTCAGTTCGGTGAATTTGATGTCGATGCAAATTGTGAACAGGGGGGGGGCAATCGTTTGGCGGAACAGTACTGGACGGATTGTCTCAATGAGAAGTGGCGCGGAAAACATGTATGGTGCAGTCTATCCAGCTCAGGGGATCATCCCAGTGTGGAGGCAGTACTGCGCAAATATGTTGATGAGTGGCGTGCGGATCCATCACATACATCGGCGGTATTCCTGTTGCCGGATGTGCAGGCTCGGCTTCCGCAATGGCGCAGACTTTTTCGGATGACAGGCATGCGTCTAGTAGAGGTGATACCCACGACGGATGATAGTGGGGCGGCCACCCAGCTGTATGAGAGCACCGGGGGGGTCCTGCAAAACCTATCCGGACCAGTGTTGGTGGTATACGCACCGCCCTCTCGCCAACAGGTGCCCCGCAACCGCTACCCACGGGTCCTGCCACCAGTGATACGGCAGGGAGAGGCGGCAAAGGTGCGGGATGCAGCGGAGCCGCCCACGGACTCCAAGTTTCTGGAGGCTCTGCACGACGAGTATGCGCGAGAAGGGCCACTGCGGCAGCTGCGTGAACAAGTTTTGGCGGCACCACACCGGACTACCAAGGACTTCCGCGTCATTGGGGAGGTGCTTTGGAGGGTGGCGGCAGGGCGCTACCAGCTGGTTCTGGGGGAGGACTCGCCTCTGCGGGAGGTAATTTTCTGGGAAGCACACGACTCAGCGGCAGCAGGTCACACGGGGCGAGAAAAGACGCTTGAGCGGGTGCTGCGCAGGTTCTGGTGGGAAAACGCGGCCGAAGACGTTGCTGGCAGGGTGGGTCACTTCCTGCCCAACCTGTCAGGCGGTGCGACCACGGGCGGCGTTCCCGGATGGGTTGCTCAACCCGCACTCCATACCCCTCAGGAATTGGCAGGAGGTGGGAGTCGACTTTGTTACAGGTCTACCCCTTACGCAACAGGGGAATGATGCCTTCATCGCCTTCACCTGCAAACTGAGCAAAATGGTGCACGTGGTGCCCATGAACTTCGGCGACAGCTCGGCGCAGACAGTGGCACGAATCTACTTCGACGTGATATGGAGACAGCATGGGGCCCCCATGAAGATCGTGTGCGACCGGGATCCGAGATTTCAGGATGCATTCTGGAAAGAACTCATGCGGCTGATGGGGGTGCGGGTAGCTTCTACAACTCCCTACAATCCACGATCGGATGGGCAGGTGGAGCACACCAACCGAGTGATTGAAGACATGTTACGTTCTTTCGTGGGGGCGAATCCAGGGGATTGTGACCTGTACGCGACCAACGTGGAGATCGCCATTAATGACTCCCGTAGTGATGTCACTGGTTTCACCCCGTTTGAGCTATGTTACGGCGTGTCGCCGATGTCTCAGTTGGACATGTTCCTGGAGGCCGCAGCACACCCCAGCTCCGCGCGACGGAAAGGGGGGGTAGGCACGGCCCATGAGATGGCCTCTCGATTTTCGTCGCAGTTGCGGGACGCACGGAGCAGGCTAGAGCTGGCGCAGCAACGGCAGCGGGAGCAGTTCGACAAACGCCATACAGATCGAGAGTACGCGGTAGGCGACTTGGTGTGGGTCGACGCCCGACATCTGACGGAGAAGCTGATGGACCGACAGCTGTGTCGCAAACTGGCGAAACGGTGGCATGGACCCCTGGCGGTAACGGAACGGTTCCACAGTGATCTGTAGGCGGCACTACCCGAGGCAGATCGCGGCGCACCAGTGGCGTACAGGTTGGCACTTCCAGCACATTGGCGGGTGCATGACGTATTTGCACAGCATCGTCTTAAGCCCTTCGTGCATGGTGCCAATGCATTTGCATCCAGGCAACAGATGCCCATACCCGACCCTGTGGTGGTAGATGGTCAGGCAGAGGCTCACGTAGAGAAGATTCTGGCTCACCGGGTACGGCGGGTACGAGGGAAGGCAGTAGAGGAGTGGAAGGTGCGTTGGACAGGGTATTCGGCGGCGCATGATCAGTGGCGATCACGGGACAAGATGGACAGGGGTGCAGAGAATTAACAGCTGAAGGAGTTCGAGACGCGAAGGCTGAAACAGCAGGCTGAGGTAATGGATGCGGCTAGACACGGGATTCAGAGGCGCGAGCGCAGAGACCCTACACCGGCTGAGTTGCAGGCATTAAAAGGCGTTACTCTAGCACAGCTGATGGAACACTCTTGTGACGCCCCGGAACCGGAGACCCCGGAAATGTGCTTTCTGCCGTGGGCACGCTTGGAACTAATGGAGGACGGAAGCCTAGCGATAGTCACCCAGTTGCAGGATGACAAGGAGGGGCGACCTGTGAGGATGTTGGTTCTGTTCAACGGCACTGGATCAGTGGAGGGAGGATTTACACAATGCTTCCCGGAGGCGTCAGTAGTGACTTTAGATCTTGATCCGCGGTGGCAACCTACACACTTGACTGCTATAGAGGACTGGGATCCCACACAGTATCCACCAGGGTTTTTCGACGTCATATGGGCCAGCCCCCCATGCACCCAGTACAGTCAGGCGCGAACCACAGGAGGACCGCCGGATTTGGCGGCTGCCGATCGGTGTGTACAGCGAACGCTCGACATCATAGAGTATCTGAAGCCGGAACACTGGTTCCTGGAAAACCCCACAGGACGCTACCCTAACGCCTTGCGCATGCGACCCCTGATGAGTGAATTGCCACCACCATTGTTCTGTACATATTGCAAATACGGGAAACAGTATAGGAAGCCTACCTGTATCTGGACCAGTTCCCCACCGGAGCAACCCCTCTTGCAATGTACCTCAGAAACTCCCTGCATCTGTAAATGGGCTACTGACGGGCATCCTGATACTGCTCAGATAGGGCCCCATCCCGGACAGGAGGGTGCGAGCAATGCACGGGCAGTATACCCAATACCAACCCCCTTGCTACACCATCTGTTCCATCATCTGACCTTCGCCACTCCGACGACCAATAAGGACCCACAGTAGCGAAAAGGGACCGACCCGAGGACGAAGGGGCGCCGAACCCGAGAACCGCGCATCATGAAATAACTCTGTCACGATTGTGCTCAAGGCGAGACGCAGCCTGCCGCGAAGCAATAGGAAGCTGCGGAGCAGAAACGAAGAGAAGACCCGCGAATGCGGAGAGGGACCGACCCGAGGACGAAGGGGCGCCGAACGCGAGAACCGCGCATCATAACTGCATACAATAGAATCATATGTAACTCGGTGGATCAGGCGATAGCCACCGCTTAAGGGGGGAGGAGTTGTGCCAGGAAGTATTTATAGATCCTGCATGACATGATGACGAACCGATTTGAATGTACATTAGGCGGGAATATACAGACGAATCGAATATCGATGTCTGCTGAAGCAACGATAAAAGGGAAGCCGACGGCTGTCGGCTTAGCCAGTTTACACTTTGATACAGACCTTATTCCGTTCTAACACAATATCCCGATTATCGTACATTGCCCTATGTATACATTCTCAGTAATGCCTTATTTCACAACGATATGCTCCTAATCATCTTAGACACCATATCATCGCTCTCGTAATCTGATCGTCGTAACGTATCGTCATCAGTGTCCTCACGGATAAGCTAATACGTTACTTGTGCATTAATAGTATCCGATAGTCATTCAGTAGCTATGCCTTGTACCGACCCGGTGCAACCGACGTGCCGCCACCGTCCACCGAGTTGGACAAACATGGCGATGCGCGTTAGAATGCGGATTCCGGCGTGGCGACTGTACTCTGGCACGTTGGCTCACCTACTTTGAAATTGCGTGATCGTTTGGCGAAGATTGCAACTTGCTCTCGACGCGATCGGGATCCATCCCGTCGATTGACCGTGAGCGTCGCGCCACCAAGAACGTACAACGAGGTAAGAGTGTCGACCGCGTCGGTATCACCTACATGAAAGTGTCTCGCGCGGAATTTTGGTCAGATTCTTATCGGAGGCATTCATTCATAATATTCGGGACGCATTTTATTGGCAGGATGGATCAACGGCGATCGCGACGACGAATCGCCAAGGTACTTTCCTTCTCTCTCTCTCGCTCTTTCGCTCTTTCTCTCTTTCTCGTGAATGTCGGTCGAATGTTTTATTCGTCGTCGCCATCGATGTCGTTTCGCTGACGACGACGACGAGGTCACCGCTCGTTTAGCAGGTAGCAAATGGGTCGCGCCCTCGGCGACGCGCGTATGTCGCGTGACCGCGGCGCCCGCAGCCGCGATCGCTTGTTGCGATGCCGAGTCCGCATTCCTGGCTCGAAAGCGATTACTTAGATGCGCAGGCGCGTATCTATGTCGTCGTTTACGCGCTACTCACGTGACGACAACGACGCGGTTCGGCGACGAAGCGTCGAATAGCGCACCCCACTATTTTGCCGATTGGAGTGATATGATGCGCGTACTTCTCTTCGAGCCATCGCAATCAACGAATGATACTGGTAACGAGGCTGATACTCGATTACGGTTGGGAGAGTTACTATATGGGGCGATAGGTTTAAGTAATGTCACAAATCTCGACGAGTTCCGTACGGCGTGCGCGGCGAGCGCGACTAGTGATGAGCGAGCGCCGTCGTTGGAGATGGAATGCAAACGATGTCTATATCAAGAATTCGCACCGGTGCGACCTCGATCGCGTCTCATTTCCATTTGTTCGATTATGCTAAATTGTCCGGCCGGTTTGTTGACGACGACGACGTTGTTGATGCAGTTGCTCTGGTCACCGTTGACAAAGATACGAGCGGCGATGACTCCTATGGATGGCTCGCCGTTGGATTTATATCACGTACGACATCGACGAGATGGCGATCTGCTAGTGGATATAGTAGACATTCGTATTGAAATCGTCGCGCGTAACGACGCCGAACGCTTTCGGATATCCGCGGCGCGCGTCGCGGCGTGTGATAATGACGACGACGATGACAATTAAAAATAGGAACGTTTGTGTTTGGTACGGTTGCGATATCCTCCTCTCGTGTGTGTGTGTGTGTGTGTCGAGAGAGAGATAACGGCCTGTAATGACCGGCAATGTAGAACGATAAAACTCAAAACATCTTGTACTCGAATCTATTGTAAATATGAAAAACAAATACGGCTTAAGATTAAAGTCCGTTTCGGTGCACATGACGATGGTGCGCGTCCACCTTCCGGCGTGTAACAAACACACCGATCAAATAGTCACCGTCTTGCCGGTGAAGTTTGTTGGCGAATCATCGCGGATATCGAGCGCGCATTAGTTTCGAGGGCACTAACGCAACAGCATGTTCGCCATTCGCTCCCCAACGACCCATCACGCACCCGCGTTGACGAACAAGATGTCGGACGATGCCCTGTTTGCAGCATTCCAACATCCCTTCGTTTTTTACGCCAACATTCGCTCACAATGTTCGAGTCGCGACATCATTGCTTTACCTCGTAAACGCCAAGGTCTGCGGCGGATCTTGTCGCTTCCACGGCCGCGGTGAATAATGTATAATGTTTGAATCTGCGCGCGAGCATCCGCTAAAACCGTCGTCATTCGGTTAATCGGTGCGTGATACCAAAACAAAAAAACCAAAACAGAACGTTATCGTTGTCGTTGTCATCGTCGTTGTATCACCTGACACGCTCAAGCCATCGATCGAGATCCGAATCGAAACGCGCTCGATACGTACAGGAAATATTCGGCGTGCTGGCGTCGTCGTCGTCGTCAAGAATCGCTGTCGGAATTCGCCAGCTCACGCGACACAACGTTCCGCGTGATTGTGTTAGGGTGCCGGTCTTGACATGACTCGAAAGTTGCATAATACGACTCGCTTCAACGACCACGGCTATGGTTGATGGCATCCGATGATAGTGGGACCTGTCGAATTCTCCGGGGAGCGACGACGACGACTGTATCGAATGTATCGACGCGATGCTCATTCCAAACTGATTTTTCGTATCGCCTACACACAATGATGTGTTGTTTTTATTCAATGTATTTACGAACGCGCGTTTCTTATATCCTCGACGATCGCAGAACCCTTTTCTCTCGCGACACGGTTTCCGCGACGCATGTCGATCTCGGAGATGTTTGCAACGGATCACGCCGGACCACAACCCGCTAGAAATTGGAGAAGACCGACGCAGGTGCAGTTAAATTCACACACTTTGTACGCTCCGTCGCCGTCTCGGATCAGATCGACACACCACAGAGAGGGTAACACGACCGAGTCAATTCCATCAAATAGTAACCGATACATTTCACGGAGACCGTAAATCTGGAAATGATGTGCAACCTGCGTACACAAAAGCCCGGATCGCATCGTCGCCACCACAACAAGCAAGGTTACCGCCAACAATCGCGACGATGTTCGTATGTGATTCGTTAACAATCACTCACCTCCCTATACACCGCGTCGTCGGGCGCGCATTCGGCGACGAAACGCGTGCGACTAACACCGCCGATAGTCGAAGATCCGCGCGGTGCGGGCGTCCGTAACAACGTCTCGACTAACCGGTCTCGCACAAACACGAGTCGCAACTCCCCATTTTGAATACGCGGTAGGTAACGCTGTTCGAGCGCGAACGGTGTTGGCGCCGCCGTCGAATCGATGGGCGGTTTGTAATGCCCCCCTCCACGACCCGAAGCGTGCCGCGGCGTACGCTGTGTACCGTGGAGAAAGTACTCCACAAATTCATGAAAGGTGCGACGTTCGATGTGATCATTCGCGCTAATTTTCATCAAAAAAAGCGACTCGTCGTCGTCGGGTACCGAAGTGTTGATCGCGCAGCGAACGCAAACCCACACCCCTTCACCGCACGAACCGCGGATCGGCTTCACGACGCGAGAGCGCGTTCGACCGAGCGAAACGCGGAAACTTTCAATGCATGCGGTCGCATCGTGATGCACATACGTATCCGAGATGCCCCAGGTCTCGGAGCGTGAGAACATGTACGTAGACAATTTGTCGTCGAGGTGACGTAACAACGTCCGATCGGGCCACACCACACGTTTTGCGAGACGCATGTGTTTGATTACCGTTTGCAAGGCGCGTGATACACCAGGAGGTGCCGTTTGTAAGCAACCCGGATTTATCCGTACAATCACCCCGGCGTATCGCTCAGCTAATTGTTGCGCGTAGTCCGTCGTCATTTCCTGTTCGTTGCACGTCGATTTACGTATTTGATACACATGACACCCGCCACCCGAGTTTTGCACTCCATCCGCGATAGCGAAAGTGTCGTATCGATTTTCATACATGTTTCGATCTGTTGGTGAAAGTGATGACGACGAATGAAGTTCGACCAGCATCACGCGTGATGCGCGGGCCGTTGCTCGAATGTCGCTCGCAGTCACGATTGTCGACATCGCTCGCGCGTGAATTCCAATGAGAGATGATGATTCCGCAGACATCTCCAAATATACTTGATGACAAGTGATGACGACGACGATCAGCATGTCGTCGCCGTCACGCCGTCACATCGCCCGTCTGCTCACGATGGCGCACCCGCGTCGCGATATAATAGGCGTTCCATTTGTCGCATCCCGGTATCCTGAACACGAACATAATGACACCGAACGCCATATCGCTTCGGATATTGTAAACGAACGAAGACTTTTCATTGTACGATTACAACAACGAGTGTGCGATGGCAGTCGGTCACTCACCTCTCTATGAGTCAGATCGATGGCTCGTGCTTGTTTCTTTCTATTTTCAGACCACTGCGGCCTCGTCGGCGAATTAAACGTGTTACGTATTTCGATCTCCACAGCATCGCCGTCGACGAGGCAATCTCGCGCACGATCATCCGGCACAACAGCGGAATCTATCAAATTATCCGCGGGATTTCTTGTGTGGGACGTCGTCTGGCGTCGAAGATATGGGTGGACACGTTTATACAAATTATTCCAACACGCTCGCATTTCTTCGACGCTGCTGCATCCCGTGATGATGACGTTTCCTGGTCGAGCACGTCGCATTCGCGAACATTCGTTGCACCGGTTGGAGTTTTCAAAAACGAATTTACAGAATTCACTACTCGGTAACCTTGACAAAATATAGACGCGCGAGTATGAGGATTATACAAAGTCCATCGCAATCCGGGAAATAATTCCGGGTTGTACACTGTATGCAGTGGCTGGTCGCTCGATAGACGATGCAAATCCACACGCGCTCCTAACTTGCTATACGAAACGATATTTTGCACGGCAAAGTTCGAGACGCGCGCTTCCGGATATATCCGAGCTATAATACGAAAACACCGATTCAACGCGGACTGCGCCTGCCACTCCGAAGTGGTACCAATACACACACACTTTCCGCTGTTAAAAACCATTACGGTACACTTGGGATTTCGGATACGAACGGAGACGGCGGCGAATCGTTTGGGACGATACGTGCCACGCGCAACCTGTGCGAATCGTTTCAAATCGATACGGACATTGAATGTGAGAGTAGCTACGAGATTGCAAATTTGGGGCGGCGTCGCGGGTTCGTGACTTGGATCATGATCTGTCATTACTGCGTTTCATGAGCGATGTTTACACCGCGCGCGACACGATAGCATGCGCTCACCGCGCGCACAATAAAAACGCACCGCGCGTTGAAAATATTCTCGTTACCATCTATAACTCCGTTACTTGAATGAATTTGGAATAGGTGTCGCTCCACCGTCCGCATCGTTGTCGTTTGATTGGATTACGTCGATCTCGCCAGTGAAGTATATAACACCCCCAAACACCACGCGGACCCCGGAGTCATAACCACCACCACCGCCATTATGCGCACGGTCACGCACTTTACGGATGCGGCGCACACCGAAGTGTCGCATTTTGTCGAGGATGGTATCGAGGATCCTCGACATCCGGTTGTGAACAGTCCCCGCATCGTCGTCGTCGTCGGGGCAAGTGACGACAACGACGACGAAGCGGATAACATCAATTCGAATTTTAATTGATATTTCAAATTCACCACATGAAAATAATGATAGTACAACTGACGACGACAACGCCATGTCATCGATTGCTTTTGTGTGATCATGTTACGAGTGATGATGACGATGATAGACGGTAGTAAGAATAGTGTCAACGACGACTACGCTGATGAGAACGACGCCCTTATAGTGCGAAACGTTTATAATCAAACGCGATGGTATCGGCGTCGCCCTCGTCGTCAACGTCCCGCGAACAAGTTTTATATCGACAGCGTTCCGCGATGCGCGTCGCAAAACAATCACACGTTCCATTAACAATACCCAACCCCAGTCTTGAAGTACCATCATTTCTCCGTCCATACTCGACACATCGCGTATCCAGCATCCTGTGTGCACAAACGGTGGCATATTATCATATCGATCGGTGTTGTAAATAGCATGTACGTGATGATGTGATAACATTTACTCACCTCGTGTCACGAGTACCAAACCCAAGAGCACACCGCTCACAAGATGGAGACACACGCAAGCGTGAAAACACAGCCGCGCACCACACCATCGCCGTGCGACATCGACCACTTTTATCACGGTAGACGCAAAATGTAAATTTCCCATCGTCGCAATCGCCCATGCCGAAAGCAGCGCCATTCGAGACGCTCGCGAAGCGTGACCCGACGCGCGATAACCACCCGTGCACGCGTATTGCCACGTGCAATCTCGTTCCATTCGAAGCGAATTGCACGATCTGTGCGTGCCGCACGTTTGAAAGGGAAGTTCGCTCCATACGTGATCATGCGATTCACGCAATCTATATCATACTTGAATTCCGCGCATGCATACGAGTATTGCACGTACGTGAGGTATACGGATATTGCCAGTGAAGTTGTGCGCCATGCGCTTGTTATTATATCCCGGTAGCGCGCCGACGCATCGAGAGTACGAGATGCATCGTCTTGTTGTTGCGAATTTAATAGCTTCGTTATCCACGTGTAATAATGTACATATTGAACTCGATCATCGACTCGAAGAAGTGCATTCCAACGGTCGCGTCGTCCCAGATTAAAAGTTATATCAAAGCGATCCGCGAAAGCGAATACCCACGCGGTACGTACCCGCTAAAGTATCATCTAGTTTAGATGCGGTTTCAAATGCGCGTGTAGTTCGAGAGAGCATTCGAAATAACGACGTGATGATTTTGTGGTTGGGGTTTATCGTCGTTAATGTCAATAATTGCAGTTGTCGCTGTCGACGACGATAGTCAAACAAATTGACCAAAAGTAAACTCGTCGCTCGAAACACACCGATATAAGACGCCTTATTGGCAACGTTTGATGCCCTCGTCGTGGCTAAATCGAAGCTTGCGCGAGCCGTTTCTGTGAATCTGTGAATCTGTGAATCTGTGAATCTATGAGTATCGGATATACTTTGGCAAGTCCAATCGTTGAAACTATCATATTGGGATTATTTTCACGTTTCCTAATAACGATATTCAGTATGTGACGGATTTGATTGAGGCGCCACGTTAGCACGTTAACATCGGCATCCTCCTCCTCAATCCCACGAGGAGAGCGCGTGTACAAGATTGCATCGCGCATCGCCGCGCGACGTTCATGCAATCGACACCATCGAAATGCGCAATATAAAGTGTCTATACACCACACATTCGTTGCAGAAATCAGTAAAAGCCAACTTTCTTTCGGGTCTATTGTGGATTCTCCACTAAATTGGGTAAAGGAAATATTCGTCGGCAATGCCGATTCGGCATTTGACGACGAGTTCACGCAAACGTTGTTCGTGGTGTCTTGTATTGTTATATTTGTGGACCGCATATCAGTCGAAGTCGTTTGATCTGAACCGGGGATCGACGGTGTAGTGATCGATGTGTCGGTGATCAATGTGTCGGTGATCAATGTAATGGTTGGAATAAGTGTTGAAGGTGTAGAGGTTGTCGGTGTGTTTGTCGCGAGTGGGGTGGTGGGTGACGTCGCCGTTATTGGAAATGCAGTGGTCGGGGTGGACGTCGTAGGTGGGGTGGTGGTTGG